>APFE031206495.1:64958-112262 GCA_000404065.3 Pinus taeda
TGTATACCCAACCCACGTATATGTCTTAAAACACTTAAAAAAATATAAAACTCCTTAATTTTGGGCGGAGATCACGGGTTTCACCTGTTGATTACCTGTTAGAGCCCGTGGCCCAACTATTCCCAACGAATTCCCAACTAAAAAACTACCTTGGGAGAAGTATAAAAAGGCTTCAATGGGAAGGCCAAAGGGAGGAGAGAAGAGAGAGAAAGATTATTATGCTGAGATTTCCCTGACCAGGTCTGAAGATCCTAGTGCCTCCTGCGCTTCCCCCATTTTTACATGAAACTCTTATTTCCTTGTGTGCGTTGATGTCTTCATACTACTTGAGATATCATGGAGTAAGTCATGGAAGGAGTTTGTTAAAGGCTTGAGACTGGACGAATCCGAGAGACGGTTCCACTTGGAGCCTGCGAAAGGACAAATCATGTGAAATTATTCCTTTCTGTACTTTATTTGTCTATAATAAAAGAAACACATGTCTTTGTTCCTGATACAAATCTTCTTCATGTTTGTGATATTCATGTTATGATTCATATGTGAATGGTTGTTTAATTGCATAACTAACTACCTTTCATTATAATATGAAGACAATTTCTTTATGATGTTTAGTCCATATACTGTTGTACTTTCTTGAATTGATTGTTTTGCAGGTCAAAGGATCAAAAGGAACTCCAAGAACGGTTTGGACCCTGGAAGGCTCTTCTCAAACGTAGGACCTCAGGTATGCCCCCTATCGTAGATTTTTCTTATATTAGCATTATGGTTGTATGGAATGTGTTTTTCTCTGTATAGATAACCTCCAGTCTGCTAGGGTATCCACCCAAGACCCTAGGGGAATTTATCCCACAACACTATGTACACAACATTGCATATCCAACATGAGCACAACACCATATGCACAGAACACTGCATATCCATCATGAGCACAGTATAGTATGTACACAACACCGCATATCCAACATGTACATAACGCCATCTATACCCAACACTGCATATGAAACATTCACACAACAATATTTGTACCATCTTCTACACTATTTGTACCAAAACTATCTTATTCGTGCTTGTCCCAGCATGTCGTAGACTACATTGCTTTCATTTCGTTGATTTATTCCTTAGTATAGCATGTACATAACATAGACATAATAATAATCACATAATATCAACTCATAACCACATGATACTGACCTCATATATTTGTCATGACTATTCTCCCCACTTGATTCCCATAAGACTGGGAACCTCATCATGTCATTCACCTACATAATAAATTTTTCCTCCACAAGAATGATCTTTGACAACCCTATTAGACAGTGACATAGATACATGGATACATACATACATATATATAAACATTAGCATAAAACAATCATGATCATGTCAGACAATGACATACATACACACATATACATGTAAACATTAGCATTAAACAACCATGATCCATGATGACCTTGTTAGACATGACATACATGCATACACATATAGACATTAGCATAATCATGATCACAAAATAATTACTAGACATCATAAGGTCAAGGTTAAGAGAGCTCCATTTATGTGTGCAACACATGTGCAACATCGATAACAATAGTTCCCAACATAGCCAAGGCATATGACACCTCAAATCCATTCACCTTATCTTTCTTGATTACCTTTCCAATGACTATCTTGTCATCACCTATTCACACCAATGGACCCAACCAGTCCAATTGGTTGTCATACTCTTGCCTTCAACCTCCTTTATAAATTCATTGGCTTCATCTGAGTCTTACATTTCCTACTAGATTTCGTTCAGCTCTCCTCGAGCTCCACTAACTTTCCTCTTTCACAAAAAAATCCCAAGACTCAAAACTTAAAAGGAAATACCAAGAAGTAAGCAAGTGAACACCAATAACAATATGACATCACAAACAAAGTGGCATGGAGAAGGAAAAGACACAAACAAAACTGCAAACAAGCACAACAAATCACAAAAGACCAAAATCACAAGACTAAAAATAGAAACCATGACTCAATCTCCATGGTTCCGAGTGCTTCCAAAGGAATCCTCAACCTAAGCCTTCTTCAGAATTTCATGGCAGTCTCTTTTCCATGCAATCCGCTGCATCATATTGCCATAAACACATAAATGTTAGTGCATAAATAAACATAACAATACACTAGTTACTTTACCTTGTTGTTAGCAAGAACATTGCTTGCAACTGAACACATCCATGCCATCTCTCAAGGGACTTCAATCCTTTGATAAATATAGCCATAACTAGAACGAGTTGTTATAAGTATCAAATACATATTTATGAATTCAACACATATTCTCATAATGTCAAACAAAATCAAGGTTAAGAATACTTCATGTATGCAAAGCACTCATTCCAAACATAGCCAAAGGAATTCTTGCCTGATTCCTTTCTTCTACCTTTTTACTTTGTTGGAATCAAGGCTTATTGTGTGTTGTCACATCACCCAACTGTTAGTTATATAAAAACATCAACTATTACCTTGTCATGCTAATACCAAGAATGTTTCCTACAACTCTTCACACATGTCAATCACACATTCCAAATATCAAGACAATAATATCTATCAATTTGAAATCAACCTTTACCAAGACTAACAATCATTTCATAATCAATATTCAACTCATAGTCATAAGTACATATCACCTGTCTCAACACATGTATTAGTGAAACCATCTTAAAACAATATCAGTTGAACATTCAACCAACTTGCAAACGTAGCATTGTTAAATAAATCAACTAGACGACATAATAGACACCAAACACTCAAACACCAAATAGACGTCATAATCAAACAGTCAAGCACAAAGTAGATGACATAAGCAAGTTGATAACTTAATGTATCCTAGGGGAGTCAATCTTGTCTACACAATAAATCCAGATTAGCATGACATGACTTCACAACATGTCAACGCAACCACAAATAAGGTCGTGATATCCATAATAGTCACTAGCTAACATGTCCACGTCATAAACTCATAAACATTTATCATTCATACCTAATAATCTAATCTGCACAGTCAATCTAGATTAGTATGACATAATGTCACAACATACTAACTCACACCTAAATGTCATAACCCTAACCATTCACATATACCAATCCAACATAGTATGATACATATAACATCAATATCATAATATAGTAACCCTAATGATCAAGTTACTAGCATATAACAACAAGAAGTTATATATCATGCTCATAAAAAACATATAAGCTAATCATCAAGCTAACTATCATATAAAAACAACAAGTTAAACTATAAGATACTCATCAACAACATATAAAATAATCATCAAGTTATCTAACATAACAAAAAAACAAAATTAGCAATGCATACAACCACATATTACTATCATTCATGACTATCTAACGCATGTGCATATGACTACACTAATCAACTAGGATCTATCATGTATGTAACCATAATATCAATAGAATGAAAGACATACACATAAACATAATGCATATAACAATCCTTAACCTACATACCTTCATGCCCAACATACAAACTATAGGACAACATTCTCTTGCCTCGAGGTCCAACACTGCCACTTCACTTTGATGATCTACATCTCCTGCTCTATCTCAGCCAACACACTAGCATCATAACATACCAATATCATCATGATGACCTAATTTCCTACAATGATCTCATGGGCAACAACCTTCACCATGAAAATGCACGCATAACATATAAACATTAACATGTTGATCAAATGCATATACAACCATATATTCATGATGACACATCCCACAAAAACGCCATCAACCTTAACCTGGTGACATCTCTACAATCGTGATGAACACCATGCAAATGCAACAAGAACATGGACTACAAGCATAAGAAACACATATGTAACCAACATGAATGCATGACCAACACACCGCCCATCTAGTATGAGAGGTGAACCACACATCTGATACCACTCTGTAGCATCCTCCTCCCACATCTACACAATTAACCATCCAAATATGGTAAACATCTAAATAGAGGCTACTATGATATGATTCAACCTCCTAATTCACGTTAAGGAAGTGGAACTGACGGAAGCACACAATACAGACCTTCAACACCAGCAATAGGACTCCTAGGAACCATCCCAATATTTCTGCTAATCAGCTCTTGAGTCCCACTTAGTCTTTAAGTTATTAAACCTCTGGACGCTCCCATGCTATGGGAATGCAAATGTCTAGAGAGGTTTGGATGCTCCCACAAGCCTACATGCCTGTGTCCAGGGACTATTTCAAGAAGACTTTTGCTAGAGTCCGAGGAATTTAAGGCATTTTTCAAGCCTAGAAATTTGGCCAATGCCCAGAATTTGTTGAAGCTTCCAGAATCCATTAAACACATGATGACAAGACTAATAAACCAAAAAATAACTCTAGCGCTAGACCTGACCATCCCCAACTGAGACTGAAATTTTTTCAAACACTTGGCATCAATGTAATCTATAGGTGTAAATGAAAGATCTAAGCATAGGGATCTCATACTTATCTCAGATTCACTATGAGGCATTGTTTCCTTATCACTTTAGCTACAGTTTCATCCATTAAGCCATAGATACATTTTTCATTCATATATAATTAAAGACATGATGGGAGCCATACATAGCCATTGTCATAATACATATTCCTAACGAGAATAATAACAACAAAAATACCAAATAGTCATAGAATCTACATATAAAACAATATAATACACATGAGATATAAAGGAGAAATAACCTCATATTAATGTTGCAAAAGCCAACCCTGTATGGGACTACCATGTGCCACCCAACCGTAAAATACCCCTATGCCATATTCTAAGCATGAATGCGGGATCTTGTAGAACACATCAATCCAAAACCATCCAGGTCTTCCAGAGGCCATCCACCTCAACCCATCAAATCGTGATTCCACCTCATGATTAGAAATCACAAAACCATCATCAGATTGGTCTCTACCAAAGCCTTCTAGGGATCTAGACTGTTTATTCCAACAAAGGCTTCCAAGACTAGTAACTCAACCCACAACTTATTTAGGGCTTCCAGAGCATCTATTCAACCATGGCTTCTAGAACTAGTAATTCAACCCACAACTTATTTTGGGCTTCCAGAGCATCTGTCCAACCATGGCTTCCAGGACTAGTAACTCAACTCACGGTTTTTTTTGGGATTACAGGACTAGTAACTCAACCCACCAGGGGTTTCGAGAGAATTTTTCTAACCAATGCTTCCAGGACTAGTAACTCAACCCGAGTTATTACAGGGCTCCCGAGAATTTTTCCAACCAAGGCTTCTAGGACTAGTAACTCAACCCAAGCCATTATAGGGATTCCAGAGCATTGTTCCAACCAAGGCTCCAGGAACTAATAACTCAACCTATGCTAAAGGAAACATGAGAACCAATCAAAAATAAATAAATAAGCCCACAACACCATGGATATCCAAGAAATGGAAAGAATAGGAAAATCCATTCTCAATCTACGAAATCCTTCATGCCAATGACAGATCATAAACAAGAAAATGCATGCATGTGCCATGCATGCTGAAACTAGTGAGGAAAACATACATGCAACTCGGTACCTGCAAACAAAACTCGTTGTAGATGTTGATCCTGATGGGCCCTTGTGCTTTCCTTATCTTTCTTTGCATTCTTTCTCCAAAACTCCAAGTATGCCACACTCTCTAAGAGTGCTCCAAGAAAACTCTAAGAACCCAAGAGTATGAGAGAGAGAGACTAGAAGAGAGCTCCACCAAAAATGAACTGACCAAGCTTATCCACTAATCCTCAAGCTCCTTTTTATTAATGAAGCCTCTATTTTATTAATTTTCCATCATTTTCCTTCATTTTCCTCCTCACATGCATCCTATGACCTTTCACCTTCATTTTCACCTAATTTCCTTTATTTTCGTAAATAAAATGCCAATTAATGTCTCATGTCTTTCAAGCCTTTTCCATTGTCTTTTCCAACTTCCTTATCCATAATAAATTGAATGAAAACCCACTAGGATGTTTTTCCCACCATTCATCTTGGAATATGTGTCCCATGATTGTGGTATTATATATTTTTACATGAATTTTTAACGAGGGTTCTTACAAGAAGAGAGTTAATATTCCTTTCTATTGATTGCAGCCGAAATCTGTGTTGGCTAAGATTTTCATGTACAGTGAATGGTCTAATCCACAGGTATAGGAACTTAATTTGTTTTCCTTTGCCTTCATGGGCTTTGTCCCACCTCAAGTAAGTGACCCACACCGAATTCATTATTCCCAGAAGAGTTCTTGCTTAAGCACCTCTTGATATGAATCTTCTGAAGTCAAAATTTATCTTTTTCTTTTTTTCTTTTTCCTACAACTTGTGAAGAGTGTCTATCCTGTAGCTAAACCAGTAAACATGGCTTGCCCTGGGATTCTTGTTAAATTTAAAGGGCAGGAAAGTATATGTTCAGGGGTAGGATGGCTTCTTTTTGTACACCATGAAGTAAGGAGAGTTTTTCAGAGAAGATTTTGGTGTGACTTGTTCAGCCCATAAAGCATTCACCAAAGTGGAATGCTAGTTCCTCTATTAAGATAAAATGGTCTTCTTAATAGTGCAGATGAGGTTTGTTTTCTAGACTCAACAAGACAATTTCCCTGCAGATAATTGTTTGATGAATGTTTCAATACGATACCATTTTCATATGAAAAATCATATAACTTTAATGATAATAGATATGTTGCATTGTCAAAAACAAGTGAAGACAGAATGTCAAACTTGGAAATGATGTTCTTCTTAAGGAAGCTAATGACTTCCTGATCATTCACCTCTTTGAGTGTAACTTCTTCTTTCCACCACGTAAAGTAGTTTGTCGCAGTGACAATGTAGTGGTGCTTCTTTGATGAGTGTGGAAAAATTTCACTAATCACATCTAAGCCCCATTTTTGAAATGGTTCTTCCACTGCAATAGGATGTAATGGGGTGGTTGACCTCTTTCTTTTTCCAGCACACCATGGTGGTAGAGACTAGATTGATGGTCACCCTTTCTGTTTTTCACTTTCTTTACCATCTTGACCAAATTTCTGTAAAGGTAGTGAGGTAGGTTGAGAGGCTTGGCACCGGCAAAATGCATCAGTAATATGACATGATACTTATACATTGCTGAAAATCTACCCTCACATGTAAAATATTTCATGATGAACTTCATTAATGGAGAAAACCTTTCAAGAGATCTTCCAAAAGGAAAAACACTCGTGGGAGGCACTTTAAACTGAATTTTGATGAAATCCCTGTAATTTAAAATGTCCAAATCTGAGTTTTTGAACTAATTTTACCCACTGTCTGGTATCCCTGTGGCAAAAACTATGGTCTCTGATGAAATGATGAATTCCACCCGTACAATCTTGACCTTATCTCCTCTAAGGTTTGTAGCAAATAGGATGGTTAGTTTAGCATGGTAACCCACTTGCTGGATTCGCTCACAAAACCCAAGGCAACCAACATTCTTAAAACACTGCTTAGAAAATGGTGAGGATACCAACTCCTGAGTGTTAAGGGGTTAAAACCTTGACACCAATCCTCCCTTATTGTAGGTTTTCTTTTTAGTTTACATTTTCAAATGTTGCACAACAAACTAGGTTATGAGGAATGGAAAAACAAAGTTTTAATTAAGGAAACTGGGATTTAGGTTTTGTGATTTGAAGTGAGGGGAAAGAGGATATGGGGAGGGAATTAAGAAATGGAGAGAATTTGGGAGGTGCATAGGGTTATTAGGGAGCTGAGGGAAGTGAGAAATAATATAGGGAGTGATGGGAAGGGCAACAAACAATTTTACACAATCCACGCTACTCGCTACCCTTTCTGTTGAAAATGTAGCATGGGGTTTTGGTTTTGCCCTAGAAGCTATGGGGATGAATGGGAAGGATTAGTAATGATATAGGAGATGTATCTTAGTGTGAGAAAGGGTAGGATGTATAAGGAGCCTAGTTTAGATTTCTTAAAATCAAACCATCAAGTTGAAATTTGAAAATGTAGCGTGGAAACCCTAGGAGAGAGTTCCACACCCAAAAACTAAAAAAATTGATTACTAGAGGTATTTATTACTTTGAACTTACTTGCAATGAGCTAGAGAGGTCTTCACTTGTTTTAGAAAATGTTGGGAGTTGTTCCTTCGCCTCACACCTAAGAAAACGCAGCATTTTGCACACAACGCAGCGAGCAAGATGGAAAACGCAATGAAATATTTCAAAATGCACTTGGAGAGTGATATTCGAGGATGAGTGTCTTTCGGGCTATGAATCATCAATTGGAATATTTTGTACATATGAATGATGAAAAAAATGTGTGGAATTTCTTTAAAACTTACCAAAACACCTTTTCTTGTATATGTCAAAGGATGACAATATACCTTTCCTTTTGCATTAATATCCTCATAAAAGTTGCTTGATACCTTTTATTACCTTTATTACCTAACATGCTATCTCCCTTGGTGTGAATACTTAAGACACATAATAATGATGACTCTTTGCTTTGAATTTGGACATAGTAATGACAACACTGGTGGAAACCCTAGACCAATACTTATATGCTAACACTTCAATTGATCTGAGACCAACAATGACATGACCATGACAACTAATGAGAACCATGATTACCTAAGGGAGTAGCACTAACCTAAACTCAACAACCAATGATCAAAATTTTTATTTGAAGACCTACTGAAACCATAAAAAAATTGAGCTAAGACTCTAGAAAAACTTTGAAAGAACATATTTGATCACTAGTGGCTGACATGATTGACAGGCACTAACATAAGATACACGGAAAAAGGCTACATGCAAAGTCATCGTAACATGCCTCAAGCATTTAGAGATGTAGGTAAAATTTGTCTGGATGGTCCTACGCCTTCACTGCTTTGTTAGGGTCATACTTTGTTAAAATATTCTCTAGGTGGCTTAGCATCTTATGTAACAAACCAAATAGTACAAGTGGGCCCTAAGTCATCCATTCCAGATCTTCATCTGCCATGTCTTCATTATTATTTTCCCCCTCTTCATCAAAATATGATGGGTCTTCTTCTTCTTCACCGCTTAACCTGCATAAAGTATCATCCAAAAGTACCATGTTATCATCGTCACCACCATTGAAGGATGGAGGTTGCTCTACTTCTTTTGTATTCTCTTCAAATTTTGCTAACTCTTTAAGGGTGGCGAGAACCAAATCTTTGACTATTGAAACCACTATCCCAGTGGGGGTGGTTGGGTTCTTATTTGGAAAATATGGAAGATTATCTACTCAGGGATCAATCCAATAGCTCTCGCAAACTTATGGGTGATAGGACGAATGGACCAGATCTCTTCGTAAGAGATCTCACATGTTTGTACAGTCTCGGGTTGAGAAGTATTACCAACTTTAGGAATATGTTTAGGGGAGGTGTTGGGAATATCACTGCCTTGACCAGAGGAAGTAGGATTTGTGTGGGTGAGGTTATTAGCAATAAAAATATAGTTTCCCTCCTTCTAGCACCAAATATGATGACGATGTTGGACCCACCAAACTTCAAGGGGTATCTGTGACATGTGGTCCCAATTAGACCTCACACCGTTGTAGATAGGAGCCCCAACCAGAATATGGCTTGGTTGTCTATTTATTAAAGATTTTCCTTGGATCTAACTATCAGCAAGAGAGAGGAATACAAATGTGCCTTTGAAAATAAATTGAGTGTGCTTGGTGAGTGTTTTTGGTTATAAGTGTGTCAAGTTTCTTCTACTATGGAGGGTAAAAAGAAAGTGGGCCTCTAAGAGATAGGTAATAGTACCACCCTAGTAGAGACACACGTAACCAAGAAGTATCCATCTAACATCCAACAGAATAGTCCACAAAGATGTGAAAATCAATACAACCAATCAATAAGAGATATTTGTCTAATATCCAACAGAATAGTCCACATGGATGTGACAACAATAGTAACCATTACAACACATTCTCAATATGATAAGTACTAAAATCACTTAAATAGTTCAACTACTTTAGCACTGATGAAAGAAAACATGAATTGCGAAGTATTGTGCGTTTTGAAACGGAGCTCTCGCGCCCTGCCCTTCCTCGGCCCCTACAGCCTTCTGCAGGCCTTCTGCCCGGTGGCCCCTGCTACTAGGCTCTCCGTCTCCGATTTTTCTTGCCCACGCCTCGACTGATCCTGCGATCTTGATTCAGCTCTCTATCCATTATGGCCCCTCCAGAGGCGCCACTGGAGGAGGCTTTCCAACAAGTGTTCTCCGACCTGGTTCGTTCTCTTCCGCCTCAGTGAAATCGTCCCTCAGTTATGAAGTTTGTGAAAAAACTGGAAGGGTTGCAGGAAGTTTCTCTGCCTCCAACCTTGCCCCGTATGGATGCATTTTCCTTAGCTAAAAGAGGTCTTATTGGACAATTTACAAGTCTCTGGCCCTCTCCAAAAATAGTGCAGAGGTGGGTGGAAAGGAACTGGTCAGACAAAACACAAGGGAAAATCTCTATCAGATTTTGTGGAAAAGGATACTTTACATTTCATTTTGAAACTAAGGAAGATAAGGACCTGATCTTTCATAATGGGCCTTATTTTATGGATTCCAGAGGACTGTACCTCAATAAGTGGACTCCAGACTTTGATCCGGAGCTGGATATCCCCGGTGTTGTGCCTGTTTAGGTTTGTCTTCCACACATCCCCCTGCACTGCTGGGGAGATGATTCAGTGCGCGCTATAGGGAATGTTTTAGGGAAATATATTGATTGGAGCAAACCTAAAGACAACATGCAAGCCTGTGCTCGCATTTGTAATGAAGTTGATTCGGGGAAAGGCCTGCTAGAAGCCATCAAGATAAAGGTGGATGACTCGACCCACATTTAGCAGCTTGACTATGAACAGATCCCCTTCAAGTGTAAGGTATGTCATGAATATGGCCACTTGGTAAATTGATGGTCTAAACTTCTTAATGTAGATAATTCTCCACAAGAAGAACAATGGGAAACAGTAAAAAAAAAAGACAGCCCCTAATACCATTCCTACTCCTGAAGCTAGCCCTATCCCTCTTCCCCCTCCCAATCCCCATCCCAATCCCACTCCCCCATCGCTGCCCCCCTCCTCCTCCCTTCCTCCCCTTCTTAGCCAGCCTGATTCCCATTCCTCCTCTCCTTCCTTCAATCCCTTTCACATTCTTTCCCAACCCGAGGATCGCCCTTCTCCAAATATTCAATCCCCTTCTGAATCTTCCCGTCCCTTGTCCATTTCCTCTTCCCTCTCTACTAATCCTCCACCTCACAGAACCACAAGAAGCAATTCCAAGGAGCATGGATCCATTCCTGATAATCAAAAGAAGGCTAGAAGAAAATCTACCAAACAACACAGACACGAAAATGCACTAAAAGACATAGCATTGGGTATTCAGAACCCTATAGAATCTTATATACAAGGGTAGATAAACAAGGATTCAGTAAATAAAGACCTAGGAGGAAGAGAAACTCCCCGCATCCCTCTGAAATGATGAAAATTCTCTCTTGGAACTGCAAGGGATTGGGGCACCCCACCAAAACAAATGCCTTAAAAGATCTTTTAATCCAAGAAAGACCAGAGATAGTTCTACTTCAAGAAACAAAACTGGGACATGCAGATATGAATGAAATTATTGAGAAGCATAAGTTTTATAAAGTATGTGTGTGTGATTCGAGAGGGGCTTCAGGAGGAATTGCCACACTTTGGCTTCAAGACAAATGGAACAAAATAGCAAAAACAGTGGAACAACAGTGGATAAAGATTACTTTGAAGAACAATATGAGCAGTTATCAGCTAATCATCTACAATGTTTACGCTTCGATTCATTATAGAGATAGGGAAGCTCGCTGGAACTCACTCAGCAATAACATAGCAGAGGAAGAGAACGTCAATATAATTCAAGGTGGCGACTTAAACCTTATCCTGCATGCTAATGAAAAATGAGGAGGTAGCTTTACTCTTGATCCCTTTAGAAATCAGTTGGAGAATGTTATGCAGCTTGGAGATCTTGTTGATATTGTTCCAAAGAATCACAAGTTTACCTGGAGCAACCACAGGCTAGGAAAAAGAAATATAATGGAAAGGTTGGATTGAATATTGGTAAACGTGTCTCTTCTCTCCACTTTTGTAGTTTTCCATGCTTCTATTCTCCCCTTCGTTGCTTCAGATCATTATCCCACTGCCTTATCTCTTGAATTCCATCACCCCCTGGGCCATATCCCTTTTAAATACAGTCCTTTATGGAACGACATTTCAGCTGCCAAAATTCTTGTCCACAAAACTTGGTGCCAGCATGTAGAAGGCTCGCCAAGCTTCATATGGGAAAGAAAACTAAGAAATGTAAGGAACGCTCTCAAGAACTGGGCAAAATCTCAATATAAAGAACCAGAAGAAAAGAAGCTAGATGTGAAAGCTAAAATTGAAAATTTACACCATGCAATGGAAAACCAAGAGTACCTTCAAGCAAGGAAAAGCCAAGAAGAGGACCTCTACAGTCAACTATACAGTATCAGAAGAGAAGAGGAAGAAAAATGGTGAATAAAATCAAGACAGGTTTGGTTGAAAAGTGGGGACAGGAATACAACCTTCTTCCACAAGAAAGCAACTGTCAGACAAATTAGGAGCAACATAACAGCTATTATAGACAGCAGAGGTAATCAGGAAAATGATCAAGATTCCATTAAAAATGTGGCTGCAGCACATTTTAAAGAGCTCCTATCTAAAAAAGGGGAAGAAGAGAATTACGTTGACTTCTTACAACATTTGCCAAATAAAATAACAGCAGAAGCCAATGAAAGGCTGACTGAAGAGATAAAGGAGGAAGAAATCTTGGGAGCAATCTTGGGCCTCCATCCTAAGAAAGCTCCAGAACTGGATGGTTTCCCAATTTGTTTCTGTAGGGAATACTGGGAAACCATCAAAAAGGATCTCATCAAGTATTACAAATGGATACAAAGGAAAAATAAAATCGGAGGCTTCATAAATTCAACCCACCTTGTCCTCATTCCCAAAGAGAACCGCCCCTCTTCTTTTTCCCGCTTCCGACCTATATCCCTATGCAACTCTTCATATAAAATTTTCACAAAAGTCCTTGCCTCCCGACTCAAGCCTCTCTTGCCAAGTCTTATTTATGATAATCAAGGTGGCTTTATGGCCAATAGACAAATCTTCGACTCCATCCTATTAGTCCAGGAAGCCATCCACTCAAGCCTCTCTAAGAAGGAAAAGGGCTTCATTCTGAAATTAGACTTGGAAAACGCCTTTGACAGAGTCTGGAACTCCTTTCTATTTGCTACTCTTCAAAAAATGGGCTTCTCTTCCCCCTTCATCAATCTCATAAGAACCTGCATTTCTGGACCTTGGATTGCCCCCCTTATCAATGGAAGGCCCGGCCCTGCTTTCCAATATTCAAGAGGATTGAGGCAAGGTTGTCCTCTCTTCCCCTACTTATTCATCTTAATGGTTGAATCCTTCAGCTGTGTCCTCGATCATAAGAAACAAGAAGGCCTAATCACCGAAATCAAATTTGAAGATGGAGTTAAAAACATCAATCACTCCCAATTTTCTAATGACACCCTGCTCATAGGAGGAGAATCTGCAATAATTGCCCGAAGATTCAAGATCCTATTAGATAAGTTTATGAGATACTCTAGGGGAATGATAAATTATCTCAAAAGCTGCATTTACGGTTGGAATGCTTCAGCTCAAATGCTCCAATATCTATCCAACATCTTTGGGGTTTCGTGAAAATTAAATTGGGACCACTTTAGTTACTTGGGAATGCCAATGAGCATGGGTCATGCTAGAGCTGAAATCTGGGAAAAAATGCTTGATAAATTGAAAAAGAAAGTCCACAACTGGGGATCCTTCTGGCTCAACCTAGCTAGCCGTATGGTGCTCCTAAAATCAGGCCTATCTTCTCTTCCTTTATATCAGTTTTCCTTAGCTTAGGGGCCAACTTCTTTTCATCACAAAATGGAGAGTATTCTCAGACATTTCTTATGGCAGGGTGGAAAAAATGATAAGAAAAAATATAACCTGGTTAGTTGGAAACAAGTTATCCAAAGCCAGGAAAAAGGCAGGCTTGGAATCAGATCTCCATTGTTCACTAACTTAGCCTTTGGTGGCAAGATTATTTCGATATTGTTAGAGGAGCAGCAAGCTTGGTGGAAAAACGTCATCGAGGTCAAATATCTTAACAGTCCAAGGTAAAAAATGCTAACAAGTGAAATACCTGTAAGGAGCAGCACAGGTATTTGGAAATTCTGCAAAAATGCCATCTCTTTTATGGCACAAAATGCTTCAATGGTTCCCTAAGGTAGCAATAAAATCAGCATTGGAAGCGATAAGATAACGAGAAATAAAGCCATCAGCAATTTCCCAGGTATGGAAGCAATCATCTTCTATTTCCAAAGCAAGGGATTATATCACTTAAATCTAATTTCACATTGGGATATAGATTGACAGGCATGGAAGGGATGGAGCTTCCCTCCCATCCCTGTTCATCTCAAAGAAGCCTTCAATAATTTTCAGATCCACCTCCATAACATCGCGCCTATATCTAAAAATGGTGTCGATGGTTTCCGCTGGGACCCTACGGGTTCAAGCTACTCAATTCAGGTAGGCTACAATTATTTGTGCAACAGGGATCACCCTACTTCTCCTTGGATGTATTGGAAAGCAATCTGGAAAGTTGAAGCTATCCTCAAAGTTAAATTCTTCATGTGGACCCTTTTAAAAGGGAAGACTCTCACCTCAGAAAATCTGCAAAAGAAAGGTGTCATGGGTCCCTCCCGATGCCCGAATTGTCATGAAGCTGAAGAGACCATGCATCATCTCTTCATTTCATGTCCTTTCGCCATCTCCTGTTGGAAAGGCATAGCCTCCTTTGACTCTTTCACCTAGAATTCACATCAGTCCAATGGCGAAGCCTTAAGCATCTGGAAGAAAAGTTATCCCTGGAAAAATAAGAAAAATAGCATTGCCAAGAGGGTCTGGGACGCCCTCTCATACGCACTCTTATGGAAAATATGGATTGCAAGAAACCGCAAGGTTTTCAGGGACCAAGAGACTTTAACCATACATCTTTGTAGCAAAGCCAAAAGTCTAGCAATAGAAACCAGAGCTGTCAAGAATCTAAAGAAAATCGATATGGCCAGCTTCTGTAACGAAGAGAGAGACTTCATCAAAAATATGATAGACAAGTGTACCATCCTCTCTCCAGCAATTACCTACAATAGCTCTTCTAACACCCTGTGTCATAAATGGAAAATAAGATTAAAGCAGGGTGAATTCAGTAAATGGCTCTACAAAAGCAACACTCGTACCATATTCTTTGATGGTGCCTCCAAGTCTAATCTAGGAGTTGTGGGGATAGGGGGAATCATCTATATGCCCAAAAGAGACCCCCTTGTCACTTTTGAGTGGGGACTGGGAACTCTTTCCAACAAGAGAGTAGAGGCCCTGGCTCTCTATCAAAGCTTACTCCAGCTTCAAATCCACCGAATCAGGAAAGCTTGGATTTTTGGGGACTCTGCTATTATCATTAGTCTCATGAATAGCAAGAGAAAGCCTTCCAATATCCATATATAGCAAATCATCAGCAGATGTCAAAGCATGATCAGCCAAACTTGGTAGATAAATTTTTTCCATGTCCTTCGCACCTTAAACCGAGAAGCAGACAAGCTCACCAGTCAAGCTTGTACCAAAACCAAAGGAAATATTTTTGCAACAAAAAAGAATCCTTTCATTATCTCCCCTGATCTCTTTCTTGACTAATGACAAATCGTTTGAGGTTAACCCCTGACCGAAACTATAAGGCGTACTCTGCCCAAATCTACAGAAATATTGATATGGTAATCCTTCTACTGTCGAATATCTTGTCTCCCATTCCTTTTGACATCACATTCACATCAATTTCTATTTTCTCAAGTGAAATCCGTGAGGCCTTCTCCTCTTACCGCGTGACTCTGTTCCTTCTTTTCTATAGCTCGCTGGCTTTAAAGGCCTGTACACCCTGCCTTCATCCCATCTCCTTCAGGGTGTTGTCCATCGTTGTCGCGTTTTATTACAGTCGCCTTTCAGTTATTTTTCTCTACCCTCTTCGCTTCCCTTCTCTAGATCATCTTGTTGCTGAGGTCTTCCAGAGATTTCCTCTCATTGGTTTTTTCTTCTTCCAATCTAAAGGAACAGCACCTTTGGTTTTTGTTGTTCTTTTTTCCTGAAGGAATAACAGAAAAGGAACAGCAGAAAAAACGGAATAATAGAAAAGGAACAGTAGAAAATATAGCAAAAAAGGAATAGCAAAAAAGGAACAACAGAAAAGGGACAGCAGAAAAAATGGAACAGTAGAAGAGAAAAACGCAGCTCCAACAAGTTCGTCAAGCTTGAAGGAAGTCGGCACCGACGACAAACCTGAAGAGTCCACTGCTCGACACATCAGCCACAGTAATATAGATTGATATGCTTTGTAAATGTCGTTATTTATTACTGTAGTTTGTTAGGATTTACCTTTGGTCTTTTGTTTTTAAAAGCCCAAAAGGCAGGATTAAGGAGGAATTTTGTTTAAGCTGTAACTCCTTCTTCCCTAGCTCTTCTTGGCACCTTAGCATGTATTTCAGGAGCTTAGTCTCCCTCTTTTTTTTCAGATTTATAATAGCAACTAAATTTGTCAAAAAAAAAAGAAAGAAAACATGAATTACTAACATCCACATAATAGCCTTACAAATATTCATAATCCATGTATGAAGAAGGTGTTGGCCATGAGGCTTCTTATATTAAGTAAAATTTCCAAGACACATGTATACAAAGAACACAACTAGCTCCAATAGTGGAGCGTTGGAGCCACTCCTTGCTCCCCAAGAACTAACTTGTCTCTCTAATGCTTTGCGGGAGGATCCAAGGTGAAAAGTCCTTTGCTCATACAATGAGGATCTATATATTACCAATGAGGTGATGTTTCACCTTCCTTGTGACTCTTTGACTACCCTCATAACTGTTTGACTTCCTATGATTTTTCGACTTTAAGTGACTCTTCATATTTTGAATGTGTCCTTTAGACTTCCACTTTACAATACATTTTGAATAGATAATTACATAATCCACAATGATGACGTGGAATATGACAACTCATGGCATGACACTGCTAACATGGACTGCTTGAGGACATGGAAATGTCAAGCCACTTATGTTGTTTCTTGCTACATGCCTTCTTAAGGATGCTCTTCTATCCACCTCCTTATGGCTTAGAGGTAAGGATTCTGCAATGATATCAAGTCTTAAGCTATGGTTGCAACTAGTGTCCCTTTTGTCTTCTCTTGATTGACCAGCTTGCATAATCAACTATACAGGTGTCTATAAGCATGTTTCGCTTCTCCACCTCCTTCTTAATCATCTTGTCATGGTATGATAGAGTACCTACATCTACAATTCATTCATGATGAGATGACATCAGTCTGATAGAACCCCTAGTATAAGATGGCACATGTTAATCCATTGATTGAGCTAGAACCGGGTTGTAGGCTAGGAGAATGTGTCAGTGACTTCACAAATGTGCAACTCACGAGCTTAGGGGTGAAGATTGAGACTTTATACTATGCAATGCGCAGTCTAGGATAGACTGAGGAAGGAAAATGCGCATTTTAGGAGGTCAGTGTGAGAAGCTGAGGGGATGGGCACTGGTTCAGCCTATTGTGCAGTTCCAAGAGGCAAAGAAGGTTGGGTAATTACGTAATTGGGAAGATCAAGAGCTCAAGGGCCGAGCTTGAGCTCAAAGACTGTAGAATGTGCAGTCGAGACTATGCTAGGGGGATGAATTACGCAATTCTAGGGGGCAAGGTATGGGCTTAAGCACTGGAACTACATAGTGCACAATCTAGGGGTGTAGTAATTGCACATTGCATAGTGTCAAGGAGAAAGGCTATAACTCGAGGCTTAGAACTACAGAATGTGTAGTTTGGGAAGGTTAGATGAGGCTAAGTTGCTAGGAAATTTCTAAAAATTAGCTAAGTGCAAGGTCAATGAACTGATGTGATCAGTGACATGACTTGATTGTGGCCACAAACTTATAACACTTGAATAGACAACCAAATAGATCATTTGTGACACATGAACCACACATTTCCCTCAGTGCGACAACTTTGTGTTGAATTACAACAAGTACGACACCAAAGATACACTTTGTGATGACGTGACGACACTTGTACAACACTGCTTAAAATTTTGGGAATGAGTGCGGCGAATGCTTACATGATTAGATTAACTCATTTGCATAAACATAACCCCTTAAAACCACCAAAAAAAAGATTATACACATTATGCGATGCCTTACATGTGAAAAGATAACATTTTTTCTTTCTTGCAAAAGGGGCCAAAACACTTTAAAAACACATGGAATGGACTTCATTGTTTGCAACAGCAAAATGCAATACCAAGGTAGGCTCCGAAATTTGGTGTAGGCCAAAATTTGGAGGGTGTTGTAGCAGCGGCAACACCACACTTTAGTTAGTTCAATAAGAACTATAGCTCTACCATCATAGGATAAAATAGGGTGTCACAAGGCTACACTGCCTTCACGCACCAGTGAATCAAATAACAAAATACACATGGACTCACCTCCCTCAACCATTCTCAATAGTTTCCCGCTATCATGTCACACGGTCTGATCTAGCTCAGCTTCAACACAAGGGTATTTGATAATCACAAAGACTGGAATCTCTACTCCAAGGGCATAATTTCATCATCCTTAAGCAAAACACTACTTAATCTCAACAACTTTAACTCAGTCAAATTTTATCGCATGGGTCCATTGTGACATAGAGAATCCATCTCTAAACTAGGAGAGTAATCTTATTATGACATGGGTAGGTTCTTAACCAGAAATCTATTACTAAATTAGTTGTTTCTTCAAACCATAAGCTTCTCAACAGTTTCTTCAATCCTAAGGCAAGTGATTCTTATTGGTTTCTTTAGCCCTAGACACACCACTACTCAATTAAAATAGGAGGAGCTGGAAAACTATGGATAAATTAGTAGGTTCTTCATACCAAAAGATTCGTTGTGGTTTTCGAGGCGAGCCACACTAGGTGGTTTCTTTAGTCCTTAGGAAACCATAAGAGGATGAGAGTTCAACATGGGAAGGATCATCAGTTGGATAAGATATTGATGGGTAAAGATGTCACCTCTCCAAGTACCTGAGTGTCACCTCCCAATCCAGTAGTTTCATCAATCCACAAACTTCCTAGTGGGTTCTTCAACCCAAGGAAAACCACTCTTTGTGGCTTCATATGTCCTTGTTAAGCCATTGTTCTCTACCCTCCACCTGTAAACCCTCTTAGATTCTTTAGTTGGTTTGTTCCTCAGTTTGAGTTCTCCCTCTCTGTTGATTTTCCTCTTTTTGTTTCCTTCCTCTTCATGAGGAATTTCTTGTATCCTTTTCCCCTGCGCTAACTCTGCCCCTTTCGAAAGGAAGAATGAATGTTCCCCTTATTGACCCTTTCCTTTTGTGAAAGATTGAATGTTCCCCTTACTGACCCTTTCACTTATTTTATGTTCTTTCTCTGTTCGCCTAAGGTCCTCTCTCCTCAACATGGGAGAATGTGTTTTGAGAATGCTCTCTCCTACCAACTTGGACATACTTTTTCTATCCATTCTGAGTGGTTTACGTAGACCAACCATCTGATAACACAACCCATACTCTCATGAACTCTTATCCTTTTCTTGCTTGTATTTTTTCCCAACAGGAGCATGGACCTTCCCTTGTTTTCAACTGAATTAATAACATAGTTAGCTCC
This sequence comes from Pinus taeda, assembly GCA_000404065.3. Taxonomy (NCBI): domain Eukaryota; kingdom Viridiplantae; phylum Streptophyta; class Pinopsida; order Pinales; family Pinaceae; genus Pinus; species Pinus taeda. Next base: position 84,763 of record APFE031206495.1, read on the forward strand.
ATTAAAACCACTCAATTAGCGCTTGAGTGACATTTAAAACTAGTAACTTCCTCAAGCAACGTCCTTCTTCAAGCGATGGAATGTGTGTGTCTTTCTCTTAGCCTTATTAATTTATAATTACATAACTACAAAGAATTATTTACAATGCTTACAAGGGGAATTAACCCACAGGGGATGTCACAAAGTTTGTAATCTGAGTTGAAAAGTATCTCGGTCTAAATTAATTTTCCACAATCAGATGGACCTAGATCTATATTTTTAGGCATAAAGACATATATTTGGTCATGAGAGTTAATCGTTGAAGCCCAAAAAGTCATTGATTCAAGTTTTATCAAGGCCATCTGAACTGGATTTCTAGCAAAGAAATGTATAGCTCATGTATTTGAATCATTAGCCCGGTTATTAATTGTTTCTTTAAAAAAGTATAAATAAGCTTAAAAAGTATAAAAACAACTTGACAAACATATATATATTATAAATTTAAATTTTATCATTAGTTTTTTTAAGTTTATTCAATATTTTTAACTTAATTTAATGGACATAAATTTGAAAGTGTTTATTTTAAATATTTTTAAATTTTATATATAATATATATTATATATTAAAATATTTAATTTAATTTAATTTAATTTGGAAATGATATTTTTTTAATATATACCATCGAGTAAGAAAAAATATATTATGATAAATGGAAATCCATAATAGATATTTTATTTCCTTAAAGATCTTAAACAAGAAAATACAATTGGTCCCTTTACCCAAATCTAATACAACATTTCAGTGGGAAAACACAAGATTTTCGACTGCGAGGGGTCATCTACATCACTGTTGTAGAAGTTTGAGTGCGAAAGCACAACATTGTCTATTAAGAGCGGTTATTTTTATATATATATATAAAAGTTGTGAAGGTAGTATGAACATAATTTACTAGATTGTCTAGTCAATCTCAAAGTTGAAATAAATATAATGAAACTTTGCATGAAATTTTAGTATAGAAGTGATGTTAAAAGTCTATATATATATAAAAGCTGTGAAGGTAGTATGAACATAATTTACCAGATTGTTTAGTCAATCTCAAAGTCTAAATAAATATAATGAAACTTTGAACGACATCTTAGTATAGAAGTGATGTTAAAAGTCATGTCTTGTTTTGGACAAGACCTTAGTATAGAAGTGATGTTATAATGTCATGTCTTGTTTTCGACAAGACCTTAGTAGAGAAGTGACGTTATAATGTTATGTAGTGTCTTGTTTAGTATAAAAGAGGTGTTATAATGTCATGTCTTGTCTTGTTCAATATAGAAAAGATGTTGTAATGTCATGTCTTGTCCTATTATGTCCTCATGTTAAACATTTGACTTGGGGAATTACATAGAAATAAAAATAAAAATAAGATATGAAATAAAATAAAATAAATGAAATTAATAATTTAAATGAAATTGAGGTAAATTAATTAATTTATTAGCAATTTTTTGGTTATTCTAATAACCTGTGTTTTTTCCTATGATACTCTTAACTCAGGGTTTTGCTTTGTGCTTTTCTGACTCTACTCATGAAGAATAAAGCTTGCTTGGATATAATTTAACTTTGTGAGAGTAAAGTGAGGCATGAAGTTTATTACTTTTTAAAAAAATGAAATTAGTTATTTTTAGAGTTTAATTTTGCATATAATGCATATATGATGCAAAATCAAATTAAAAATATATATAAATAGTTTGTCTTTTGTTTTGAAATATAATTGGATGGTAAAACAATTAGTAGGTGTGTATGAAACTTTAGAGATAACATTAGAAAGTGAAAAATGATGATAAATAAAAATCAGAATAATGGCTCACCTCTATTCCAAAATCATCTCCAACAACATTTTTTTTTTTTGAGTTGAATTATTTTTACAATTTTTCCCATTATTTAAATTTATTTGTAATATGATATTATTGTAATCCAAAATTTAAATTTTATAAAATTTTGAAAGTAACATTTATGAAATATTAATATAGTAAAATTGTTAAATTAAATTTAATTCTTTATATTTTTTTAAATTAACATTTATTTACATTTATAAATTATTTTAGTTTAAAAATATTTTAATTAAAATTAATTTACATAACATATAAAACAGTGAAAACCGATGATAAATAAAAAACAAAATAACCACATATTATATTCCAAAATCATTTCCAATAAACTTTATTTTAAGTAACCTGAATATAACTTTTTCCATAGTTTGAATTATCTTTAACATGCAATTTAGTTCCAATCAAATTATAATTATAATTCTAAATTTTATAAATTTTTGAAATTTAAATTTCATATAATTAAAATTGCAATTATAAAATTTAAATTAAAATATTTTTTTTATATTTTTCAAATTAAACTTTTATTTTCATTAGAGATATATTTTAATTTTATACTTTTCATTATTAAATTATATCTATTAAATTATATTTATTTAATAGACGTGGTAACCGTTTCTGAATTAGCTAAAAATGAGTTTGATTGTTACCATCTATTCACGTCGGGATAACCTAGCCAATCGGGTACGTGTATCCTCTATTGAGCATAGGCTGCAAATTAAAATGAATTGGGAGATGAAAAAGATTATGTATAGTTTTTTAGTGGGAAAAAAACATTGTGTTACGTTAATAAAAGTGATTATAATAGCTTGTTCATGTTTTTCTTTCTTTTCAAAGAATATATTGGTCACAAGTTTATTATTATATCTTCATTATATTTTCGAATTCTACCTACAATTTTATATGAATATCTATTGGTATAGTTTGTTTGTTTTTGTGTTTGTTTTGTTTTTTTAGTAAGAACATGTTATGTTACAGGATTTTTATGGTATAGAAGTGAATTATACATGTTTTTGTTGTTATTTTTTTTTGACAAAGTGTGTGTAACCCTATTATATTCACGGCATACATGCATGTATGTAATCTGATGAAAAGTCAACTTCAAAATCTGAATACGCCTTATCCATGCAGTAAGAATTAATGGATTAAATTGAGAATATCCATGTGCCCATTTTATGACATTTTTTGAGTCCCCGTAAATCTCCATTTTGCACATAGTAATGTCCCCCATAGTGCAATAAGTTATGGCCGGTTGTTTGCGCCCCTTCCTCCTTCCCACCAAAAATGGTAAAAAGTGTCAGGTTCCATTACAATATATGCCCTACATCCACATTTTCTTTGCTCACACTCCCCATCAAAAAAACCAATTGGGAGTTCCTTCTAAATGTCGATATACTTGATTATTCTTCTATGGCCTTTTCTAATAATTTGTCCAATCTCTCCAAAGTATGTAGCATTCTTTATTATTGTTTCCCTGATATCTAGTTCCCTCTATTCAAGGATATTTTTGTTTCTCAAACTCCATATCCCTCAATATATAAAAGGGTAATGTTGAGTGTTTCTTATATGAGATGAACTAGGAGGATAGACATCCCTCAATCAATCCCTGTTGCCACCTTCCTTTGATGTTGAGTAGTGCCCTAACTTCATCCTAAATAGTTTTTGCAAATGGACATATTAAAAATAGGCGATGTGTGTCCTTAATGGCTTCCAAGCATAGGGAGAAGATGTCCAGACCTTGAAATCCCCTATGGACTAATATATCCCAAGTAAGCACTCTGTTGTGTAGAACTAGCCAATTAAAACATTTCAGCGTCATGGGAATGTCCCAATACCATTGTTTTTTTATACCACTAGAGTCTTTCATCATTTGTATCTAAAGGGAATCTGGAATATATGTCTTTGACAACAATCTGTCCCTTTTTAATTGTGTCGACCCAATGCATTTTATCCTCTACATTAGAGAGAAAAGATCCAACTTGTATTAAATAATGGATGTAATCCTTCCATTCTATACCCCATCTCCTTGACAGCCCCTTAGTCTTTGCATTCTGCCACGTTTGAGTACCCAAATTGTTGTTTAGCTTAGTAGCCACCTGTTAGATGTAAGTAATACCTATATGGGATAAATGATATAATAGTGGGGTAGAAAGTGAATGATGACCATTCATACCCTTGATAACATCCAAATCCACATGAATCTGTCGAACATCGCCAATCTCCCATCTCCTCCCAACAAAGAGTCACTGTTTATTTTTCATCATACTGCGTCCAATGCATGATGCACCCTTATACTCCTTTACCCCTTCTCTAATCCACTGTGTAGATTCTATGTGGCGAAGGTATTTCCCCTTCATGATACTTTTCCATATACATGTGCCATATATTGCCCTCCAAAGGGATTTTGTGACCAATGAAATATTAAAATGTTTTGTATCCAACATACCCCATCCGCTACTTTGAATAGGTCAGGCTATGGTGGACATGCGGACCAAGTGATATTTCATTCCTATACTTTTACGTGCCCAAAGGAATCTAACCATTATTTTATCGATCTTATGTATAATTTCCTTTGGAAAGATATAAAAATGCATCCAATAGATCGACATATTCTATAGAACAGATTTGATAAGGGTGAGTCTAACCCCAGGGAAAGCCACTTATTTTGCCAAAAGAATAATTTCTTCTTAAATTTTTTTAACAACCACTCTTAGTCTTTATTTCCATATTCGTTTAGTTTCAATGTATATCTGAGGTAATTGAATCCATTATCTATCTGTATCTTTGCAATTTCAAACATATGGAAAACTTCCATACTTACCGCTGCATCCTGAGAAACTATAATAAGGGTTGATTTACCTTTATTCATGAATAAACTTGTAGCCGCACCAAATGTAGTTAGTATTTTATAATTCTAACTCCATTCTTCAATGTCATTCTCTCCACCCAATAGAAAATCGTCCATGAACATTGAATGTGAAATATATATGTCCTCTAATACATTAACCCCTTTAATAAAACCCCTATTCCTTATTTATCATAATTTCCAACTCAATCCGTCCATAACAATTATGACCAATAATGGTGAGAAGGCACATCCATATCACAACCCCCTTGAAGAGTTGAAGAAAGTGGTAGGTAGCCCATTGATGATGATAGCAAGTTTGAAGTCACAACACATGCCATTATCCATTACATATTCTGGTGGCTAACACCAATCTTGTATAGTGCCAATCACAAGAACTCTGAATCTATGCAATCATATACCTTATTAAGATTGATCTTTGTAAAACTAGCTTTTATTTTTTGGGTCTTGATCGAGTGAAGGTATTCTTAAGTGATTGCAACCACGTCCTAGATTAGTCGATGGTCCAGAAAGCCAAACTATTCTGGAGAGATGTGTTTACATAAAGAAGATTTCATTATGTTTGCAATGATTTTAGATATCAATTTATAAGTATAATTACAAAGGGAAGTATATTTGAATTCTGCAAAAGATGTAGGTTCCTCCTTTTTTCATGTCAGAGTGATAAATGTGGCATTGATTTCCCCTGGAATAAATCCCTTAGTCCTGGATTCCTCCGTAGTCGCCAAAATGTCAAGCCCCATTAGATCCTTAAAGTGAATAAAGAGTTTTACACCCCATCCATCAGTTCTGGTTATCATTGGCACTAGAATTCAGTACTCCTTCAACTTCCTCCATCGTAATCGATCTCCTTAGTGATTAGTTATATGCATTTGAGAACATATTCAGCATTTGATTTAAGAAGACCATTTGAGTCGAGAATGTATGATTCCTCTCTCGAAATTGGTTCCTGAAATAGTTGATGGTAGCTTGTTCCAATTTTGGTTGGGCAACGATGTATTTATCATCTTCGATCCTCAAAACCAAAATGCCATTTTTTTTCTTCTACTTGTGGTGTGCCTATGAAAGAACTTGATGTTTTATCCACGGATGCCACCCACATGATCCTTCTCTTTAATCATCATTCCTCTTCTCTCATATGAATAATTTTCCTTTTCTAGGTCTCAAATTCCAGAAATTGCCTCTTATATGACTTGGAGAAATATTCAAGTTCATTTGGGTCTAAAAGCTTGATATGTACTTATTCAATATCCTTTAGTTCCTTCATGTGTGCCCTATTTTTAACACCTACCCATGCACGCACAATTAGCTTTAATGACCTCAATTTATGGCCCATACCAACCAGTTCCCCTTCATCCAAAAAGTTTCTATAATTAGTCCAACATCTTTGAACAAGTTCCTCAAAGGATTTGTCCTTCAACCATGCATGATTGAATTTAAATGGATAGACTCTATTATCTATCATCCCTTCCATGAGAGTAAGATAGGTTGGTGAACGGATATGTAAATGGGTAGTACCAATGAGTGAGCCCCAAACAGGCACCCTGCCAAATGTGCATTCACCAGAAAATGGTCAAGGCGTTTGGAAATACCCGCTGACCTTGATCAGTCATTGCATCAATTCAATGTCATGTGACTAGGGGATATATCACACGAATTTCTAGAATAAATGAGTCCCATGAACTATGAATCAAGTGGATCAATAACAACTTTTTCTCTCTATACTTCATTAGAACCGACTGTGAAGTTCAGATCCCCATCCACAACAATATAAGGTCCAAAATTCCACATTCTCAATGTGGCCCCAAAAATATTTTCAACCTCTGTATGGAGCATATGAATTTACAATCTGAATCTGAGAGTGATTACCCTTCACATAACCAGATAAAATTATACCTTCACATGAAAGATAAGCCTCAAGCTTAATTTCCCTCGGGTTCCAAATAATAGTTAGGCTACTAGATAAACCTAGCACACTAGATGCGCAAACAAACCAATCTAGACACATTTTTAGCAAAGACTCCCATGATGATTCTTTCAGGACCATAGTCTCTTGTAAAAGCACCACCTTCGGATGATGGAACAAAATGAGATCCTTAAGGGAGAGAGTTTTGTGGGAGGATCCCAAGCCCCTAATGTTAAAGGAAATGAGAATCATGAGTGACTTTGTGCTATGGGAAAATGCCCTCTAACGGTTCAAGAACCTGAGAAAACAATATTCATTGATTCATCAAAAATGTTTTGAGGATCCACATGTAAATGTGACTGTGATTCCTCCAAAATTTCCTTCTATAGGCCCAATGATGTCTATGAACAAGAAGAATTTTTTGTATATTTTGTGGCTTTCTTCTTCTTTGTGGTGAATTTTGGTGGATAGGGGAATGAGCGATGGCATCTTCAAAATCAAAAAATGAATTTTTAATCGTAAAGGGTTCCATTGCAATCAAATCCAAATGTGAAATGTCAATCAACTCCTTATCAGGTGAAAATGGAGTCTATACCCTGCCTATGATTGGTTCCATCCCTTTTATCAGATGCCCATCAATTCCCATAGGGTTAATTCCCACCGCCCATCCCGCCCCTCCCCATCCAAAGGTTTGTTATCCCTTTGCGGAGAGTGACACTCAAATGTAATCGATGAAGAATAATTATAACTAGGATTAACCTCTAATTCCTCATAAATTATGACGTCAATTGAAAGCCCACTAGAAGCCGAATGAGTTTCCAGATCCTATTAAATAGGTTAATTTATCACTGAATTATTATTCTGGGGAATAGTGACCAGAGACATACCTGGTTCTGGGATGCATCCTTGAGGGGATTCAACAAGACCTTGGACATAGTGATTCTCTATTATCACATCCAATGATTGAGCACCATCTACAGCTTCATTTGGCATTTGTCCATAGCCTTGTGCCCCCATGTGACAAGAACCAAGTAAATGACTAGTCACCACAACACTCCAATCCCTCCATCCATTTCATATCCACTATATATCCATCATTCATTCATCCCATTTCATAAGAAAAATTAATATTTTTCAAGAACAAACCCTACACTATGTCTCACCCTGAAAATTTCTTGAAAAAACACATAAAGCACATCCTCTCCATTTTCACAAACCTACACTACTCCCTTTGAGCCCTAGCATCATCCTCCAACCCCTCTACATCATTTCTCATCACTCCCATATAGTTAGAAGATCCTCAAAGAGAAGGAATGACTGCTACAGGAAGGTAGAATGTTGCTACAAGAAGGGAGAAAAGGAACAAATTGTGTTAAAACCCAAGATGACAATGCCTAAGAGAGACATAATCAAAACATAGAACTTCAAAGCCATTAGGCAATCATCTAGGCCACAAAAGATAATAAGAAGGCACCATAAGGCTAGAAGGTATTCACCATCAAAATAGAACTCAAACTGCAGTGATGAAAAGAGGCTTTCCAAGAGGTCTTCAATCCCTTTCTAGCTTCTATCAAGGGCCTAAAAGATGTTATAGAAAGGGGAGAAATGCATGGAAGTAAAGTTGAGGGCCTATCCTATGCTCAAACTATTATTTCTGCTAAAAACAGGTTTAAACATGCTATTACAAGGTTTCTTGTAGTTACTACAGGCTGCTACAGGGTTTCTTGTAGTTACTATAGGAATTATTACAGGATGTCCTAGTTCTCATCTAAAGGCGTTTTGAAGGTTTCAGAGGTATCCAAATGGTGGAAAAAGGTAGAAGAAGGGTGGAAAAGGATGTGGAACACCTTGCTAAACTGAAAAATATTCAAGAGCCCATCTCGAATAAGGGGAAGAAATCAGGATAATGGTCTCAAGAAACAATGTGATTTTTTCTATGCACAAATAGTTTTGGAAAAAATAGTGAAAATGGAATGAAGGTTTCAAGGGAGAGGATATGAATGAAATAGATCTACAAGCCAACATAGTTCACCTACAAAGAGGAAATTTATGTTTTTTTTTTTCTTGAAAGACTGTTAAACAATCATGAAAATAATAATTACATTGTTATGTGTGTCCTTGCAGAACTTACAGACAAGATTCTAAAGAGAAAGGACTGAGGAATGCACAAGAGAGAGGCCACCATGGCCATGAATGAGGCTTAATGAGGTCACTAAGTTGCTCAGAGAATGAACAACACGTTCAGCAGGGGGTATGATGGTCCTCTAAATTAGACATACATTAAGGCCCATGTCACCATCCTTCAACACATTAAACCTTTCTTTTTGCATTAGGTAATGTATTTTTAACTTTAATATGTTCCTTAGGAAGGTTTATCGATAATTTCTTATTTGTGCCTAATATTATTTATTTTTGTGGAATAATATGAGAATATTGGGCATATTATGGAGATTTGGAGGAGGAGATAATCTAGGGACGTGCTCCCTACTACAGGAGGATAAATATTAAATAAGAAATCAATGGGATATTTTGGAATTATGGCATAGGTTGTGGAGCTCCAATGATTGAATAAATCTAGAAATGTGTTCCTTGCCATTTAATGCAGATTCCTAGTATTGGGAACCAGATCCACTAATCAATGGCTTTTGGTGGCTAAATCTTCCTCCTTTCATGGAGAATGATTCCTAATCATTTTTTATAAGTACCAAGTTGAATTTTCCTCTAAGGGTTGATTTTTCTTAGTCTTATGGTGGAGAGAACTCGTATTTTTGCAACTCCACTTTCATTTCTTGCAATGATGTAATTGTATTGATGGAAATAATGAAGATTGGTGCCATGTTCAACTTCTAAATATTGGTCTCCTTCATAGGACTCTGACTTTCCTTGGGCTTGGCCATCCTGAGAGACTCAAAGCTCTTTTGTATCATTTACGTTTCTTCTTTTCACTTCTTATTCTCATGCATCTTGTGTTCGTGTTTTTTATTTTTGCATCGGTATTGATGATTTCTTGTTGTAGGATTGGGTTAAATGGTTCAAGTAAGTTCTTTTTTAGGATAAAAAACATCATTTCATCCTTGGAACAACTTTGGAAGGTCATACTAATCATTGATCTACTTGGATTAGCTTGCTTATTCCCGAATCTAGATTTCTAGAAGTCCTTGTGGCAAATAACAGTAAATTTACGATATTTTTTAGAGCATGCTAATGAGCCTAAATTGACTTAATTCCACTTGAATTAGATCACAAAAAAAATCTAGTTAATAACAAAAATCACCCCATTTCATTTGCACTTTATTAGGTTAGGCATTTGATAGATTTACTAGCTTACTAGTTCTCGAATTTCTAGATTTTAGACTAGTAATTTTCGGCTATTTTTTAGAATGGGTTAACAGAGGTATTTTTTAGTGGTTTCACTTGTAATTGAGACCTAAGACATCCTATTCAATAACAAAATTTGTCCCTTCCAATTTGAATTTGATTTTCTTGGTCACTCGATGAATTATAGTTTCCTATAGTATCTTCCAGCGTGTAAATACTTGCCCAGATTTGCTCAAAAAGATTGATTTTGGTCCCTTAGTGTTGAATCATGACCCCTAGGCTCTAAATCAATGATTATGGAAGACTAAAGACCACTTAGGACTTGCCTCTTCACCCATGCAAAATATTTCAACGATTTGGGCTAATGGACAGATTTATGAAATGGATAACACAATGATGATTTCCACATCCAATGAACTATATTAATGGATCTAAACTCTTTGAAATGTAATGGTTGATATTTAGTTCATGATCTTTAATTTATGGAATTAGAATAGGTTTTTTCCTTGTATTTTCTTCTTACAATAGGTTAAGGTTTCCATTTCGAGCATTTCATTTTCTGCAATTAGTTTAGGATTTGATTTCATTACTTGCACTCCATTACATCATGACATCAAAGGAATGACACATTATATGCTACACATATAGTGTTGATACCTCTTAAGTTTGTATGAACCCCAGGTTGATAATTAAATTTGGTAGCTTGGGGAGTTACAACATTCTTGTTGCAATATTGACACTTATCAACAATGTGTCGTGCTCGAGATACTGGTGCACATCCATGTACCAAGAGTTTCAAATGGTAGTGGGGGAAGCTCGCTTATCATTGTATATTTAGATTTCACCCTCCCAACCACACTAATCTTCTTCTTCCGCATCTACTTATTTTGTTGCTAGCCGAAAAAGACCATGGCCCTTAATTGTATGAACTGGCTTGAAGTCTAAGTCAAACTCCTGTAAACAAGTGATCCAGTTTTCTCTTCTCTCACCCATATCTTGCTAAATAAATAGTGATCTAACTACTCGGTGTGACACAAAGATAATGTAATGGTTCTTTAAGAGATATAGTTAGAAGTTCTTCACTACCTTATAAACTTCATATGCTTGCTTATCAATGGCGGGTAGTTGAGTTCGAGGCCCTAAAGGCTAGCACTTATGAAATATATTGGATGCTCATTATTCTGGTCATCCTTCTGAGTAAGCACTATGGCAAGAGAAGTATTAGAAGCAAAGGAGTAGAGCAGAAAATATTTTTTGAAATCTGGACTATACAAAGTGGGTGCTTCTGCAATGGCTTGTTTAATATGGGAGAACATGTCCTTTTCCCTTTTATCCAATTTTTTTATCACATCCTCCTTCACCATCTCCTACATGGGTTTAACAATCTGAGCATAATCCGAGATAAAATTGCGGAGGAAATTGATCCTTCCTAGGAAGGATTGCATAGCTTTCTTGTTTATTGGGAAGGGAATCTACATAATGGCTTTGGCCCTTTCCATGTCTACTTAATCCCACTATTTGTGATAATATGGCTGAATATATTTCCCTCAGACACTGTAAAAATTCTCTTTTTGGGATTAAGGGATATCCCGAATTCGCAACATCGCTCAAAAATTTTCTTCAAATGGCACAAATGGTCAGATATATTATTGGAAAACACCATGATTTCATCAATACACACCAATACACTCTGCCTAATGATTCCACAAAATGTGATTTCCATGGCGCATTGAAATGTTGCAACGGTATTGACCAACCCAAATGGCATTCTTCTAAATACAAACATGCCCCACTTGGTGTGGAATATAGTTTTGAGTATGTTAAGCTCTAATACCAGAACCTGGTTGTAACCTGAGTATTCGTCTAACAAGGAAACCATCTCTGACCCCAATACTATCTTCAATATCTACTTCATAGATGGAACTGGGTAGTTATCCTTGTCTAAGGCATGATTCAAGTTGCGGAAATATACACACAAGCATATTTCCATGGACTTACTCCTTACTAGGACTCGATTTGATACCCAAATAGAATGTTGCACTTTATATATGATCCAAGCATCCAAAAACTTCCTTAACTCCTTTTGAATATGAGTCCCAAACGTTGGGTGCACCTTTCACAACTTCTGTTGGAAAGAATTAGCTCCTTCTTTGATTATCTGTGTGTCATAAGTTTTGATCCCGTCATACCTCCACGCGAAAACCTCTCGGTACTGCTTCAATAAGCATATGAAATATTCTCGCTCCTGTGATGTACAACAAGTACCGAGATTGACAAATTTCATATCTTTCTCTCTTCCAAGATTTATTTTCCAATGCGACAATGTTGAGCTACAAATGTTTTTGTTAACTAGCCCTCATAAGTGATTTTGTAGGTCATATAGCTTCTCAAGTGATACCACGCCTTTTAGCATGGGGTTTTCCCTTTTTGCACGAGCTACATCCTGTAACGCTTTCGCGTGCTTTTCTTTTTCGATAGTTGTGTCCTTGAATACATTAGTGTTCGCCATAAAGGACGATATCTTCTGGTCATACGCGTAAGTTATTTATATTGTAAGGTAAGGATGGTTTACAAAAAATCTCTACAAAAAAAAAGCCCTAAGCGTTGAAAACCTAGCATTAACATTTGTTAATGCTTTTGTAGTTGTGTTACTCATTCTAGGAACATAAATAATATTGAAATATTAGAAATGAGAAATCAAATGCCATACCTCTTGTTAATAACCCTTTAGATGAGGTGACACACAGTATATAGTATCACATACCTGTCATGCGACAATTTCTGAGTCACTTACTGCTTTGAGGACTGCAACATTGAGATCAATGGCTCTTTGCAAACCCAAGATGAGTGCGTCATATTCTGCAGTGTTATTTGTGCAATCAAATTCCAAGTGGTTGGCGATCATATGTTTTCTCTGTCACGGGTCTATTAAAACACAACCAGATCCAAAGCCCCCCTGTGTCTTAGAACTGTCAAAATATAGTGTCCAAACATTGTATGTACAAGTGTTATGTATTGTACTAGTACTACTATTACTACTACTACTAACTTTACAAATGTCATTTTCACCAGTTGGACTAGGAAGGAGTTCCAATTATGTGTCAGGTGGGACTAGGGGTGGTTAAGCAAGACAACGCCCCATATCAGTTTCAACAAAGAAATTTCCAAAGATAAGATCTACGAAAGACATTTGCTCATTTTTTCCTTCAAAGGGAGTAACCATGTGTTTCATGTATGACTTTGAGTTCACCTAGATCTTATTGTTCCTCCCCTTGTACGGAAGCCATAAATATGACTAGTTTGTAGAAAAATATGTCTGTAACTTGTTGAACTAGTCTTGGTTAAGCAATATGTCGCATGCTTCCGAAATGTCCACAATTACTATATTTATGCATTGGTGAAATTTTTGGTTAGATGATAAGCGAAAAAGCACATTTTTGAGTTCACCAATTGTATGGACAAGTGTCCTGTCTAGATGAATGATTTGTGCATTTGTTTTATCCCATTTTGCATTGATTTTCTTTACTAAAAATAAAGGCATTACGTTTATAGATGCACTAGAATCAACTAAGGAATTATGAACATTATAGTTAAACATTTCGAATGTTAATAGAAATGGAGGGAAAAGTGTGTTTATATCTAATGTTAAAGCATTAGGTACATATTCGAGGGAACCAGAGGATGTACTAGATCCCTTTTGTGAAGAAGCATTGTTACCTAAGGCAGACTATTTGAGTGTGTGGACAAGTAGTTCCCATTGGCTCATGGTCTTTCTTAGTTCGAAGAGTGAACTATTCATGTGAACTTTCTTCATCTCATCAACTATGTTATAATCTAGTGCAGGAGACATTAGCGAAGTGTCTAGCAAATTTTATATAACTACTACTTCCGAAATGATGGGCTTACTTTTTCTATTAACAAAACTATCTTTCATTGTAGTTGCATTTCCATAAGTGTGCTAAGTGTTCCAAGATGAGTTGACGGGCGGTGTGATCTTCCTCAACAATTTTTACTTCCTCAACTCTTATGCGAAGGTTAGCCCTCAGCTTATCAAGTTGTATCGAGTGTTTTGTTGTTGATATGGGGCCTCAATCAGTGGATTTTCTTCAACACTCTTCTTCTCAGTTACAAAAACACAACTGAATGTGTTTACTATGTGTCCAACATTCGCAGTTTCTGCAGCTGCAATGTTCTCTTCCTTCTCTTTCGTCGACTTAGTCTGCTCGTCTCAATGCATTGTATCAATAATATGCATAGCAAGAGCATTAATGTTACAGCTCCATTATAGTTATTTCTTTTCTGAATGATACTCTAAATGAAATGAACAACACGGATCCATGCCCATACTCTCAAAATTCAGCACAACATTCGAGCTCTGCATAGACTTGGCTGACTAGTTGTTGTTGCTACCAGAGTTAGCATCCCTTCTCAAAATGTTGAATCTAGGAGGCTTGTTGTTCACGGTGGTATCACTTGACCTTTGTTTCAATTATTCCAACTCATTTGAAAGAGACTTGATAGTGCGGGTCAAGCTCTCTAGATCGGTTACTTCCTTCTCCTTAGCCTTGCTTACAAAGGCTTGAGATATTTTACCTATGTCTTTGGATTCCTTTGTTGGTTCATCATTCTCGATGACTCCAATCGCATGCAAGTCCTTTTCAATTACAATTTCCTCTTCAAACTTTTCAACCAAAGTTGGCTTTGCATTTCTTTTCATAAACTTTGAAATGCTTTTTGGTAAGATAGACGTGAAATAGTTGATGGTGATGGAGTCATGAGGTTTTGTGTCTGCAGGAAATCTATTCAAGATACGATTATTAAACCTCTTTTTGAAATCTTTCACTTTCACTTTATGCTCCATCTTAAGACTTCCCAACTAAGCATGGTGTGGGTTTTATCATCAACAAAATTCTCAATGAATTGTTTCTTAAAACCCCTTCAATTCTAGATCGAATTCTGAGGAAGGTTATGATACCATATAGTTTCTTTGCCATCTAAGGTACATGGAAAAATTATACATGCAATGACATTGTAACATATCTCAATAATTTCCAGATGCAAGTAAAATTTGTCTGGTTGATCCTACGGCTTCATTGCTTTGTCAGGGTCATACTTTGTGAAAAGCTTCACCAGGTGCCTCGGCATCTTATGTAACACACCCAGCAGTACGAGTGGGACCTAAGTCATCCATTCCAAATCTTTATCCGCAATTTCTTCGTCATTGTTTTCCCCCTCTTCGTCAAAATCTGATGGGTCTTCTTATTCTTCATTTCCTAACCTACAGAAAGTATCGTCTGAGAGTACCACGTTATCACCAACGCCACCATTGAAGGGTGGAGATTGCTCTGGTTTTTCTGCAGTATATTCATAGCCTGCTAACTCTTCAAGAGTGACAAGAACCAAATCTTCAACTGTTGATCCTAATGGGGGTGGTTGGGTTCTTCTTTGGAAAATATGGAAGATTATCTACTCCAGGTATCAATCCAATAGCTGTTGCAAACTTACATGTGATAGGATGAATGGCCCAGATCTCGTCGTAAGAGATGTCACGAGTATGTACAGTCTCGAGTTGAGAATGATTACCAACTTCAGGAATATGCGCAGGGGAGGTGTTGGGAATATTAATGCCTTGACTAGAGGAATTAGGATTTGGGTGGGTGAAGTTATCAACCATAAAAATTTGGCTGTCGTCCTTCTAGCACCAAATATGTTGATGGTATTAGACCCACCAACATTCAAGGGGTCTCCCTGATATGTGGCCACAATTAAACCTCACACCATTTGGGATAGGAGCCCCAACCAAAATATGGATTGGATGTCTATTTCTTAAAGATTTTCCTTGGCTCTAACTATTAGCAAGAGAGAATAATGCAAATGTGCCTTCAAAAATAAGTGAGTGTTCCTAGTTAGTGTTTGGTTTTGATTCTGTCAAGTGTCTTTTACTAGGAAGGGTGAAAAGAAAGCCAGCCTCTAAGAGAGAGGTAATAGTACCACCCTAGTAGAGACACACGTAACCAAAAAGGATCCATCCAACATCCAGTGGAATAGTCCATAAAGATGCGACAGTCAATACAAACATTCAACAAGAGAGATTTGTCTAATATCCAGCAGAATATTCCACACGAATGTGACAACAATAGTAACCATTACAACACATTCTCAATATTATAAGTACCAAAATAATTGAAATAGTTCAACTAAATTAGCACTGATGAAAGAAAACATGAATTACAAACATCCATAGAATAATATTACAAATATTCATAATCCACGCACGAAGAACGTGTTGACCATGAGGTTTCTTATATTAAGTAAAATTTCCAAGACACATGTATACAATGAACACGACTAGCTCCAATAGTGGAGCATTGGAGCCACTCCTTGCTCCCCGAGAACTAGCTTGTCTCTCTAATGCTTTGTGGGAGGAACCGAGGTGAAAATTCCTTTTCTCATACAATGAGGATCTGTATATAACCAATGAGGTGATGTTTCACCTTCATTGTGACTCTTTGACTACCCTCATGACTATTTGACTTCCTATTACTTTTCGACTTTAGATGACTCTTCATATTCTAAATGTGTCCTTTAGACTTCCACTTTACAATACATTTTGAATAGATAATTACATAATCTAGAATGATGATATGGCATATGACAAATCATGACATGACACTACTGACATGGATTGCTTGATGACATGGAAATGTTAAGACGCTTCTGTTGTTTCTTGCTACATGTCTTCTATCCACCTCCTTATGGCTTAGAAGTAAGGAGTCTGCAATGCTATTAAGTCTTAAGCTGTGGTCGCAAACTAGTGTCCCTTTTGTCTTCTCTTGATTAATTAGCTTGCATAATCAACTACACAGGTTTCTCTCAACATGTTTCCCTTCTCCATCTCCTTCTTCATCATCTTGTCATGGTATGATAGAGTACATGCATCTACAATTTAGTCATGACGAGATGACATCAATCCAATAAAACCCATAGTCTAAGATGGCACATGTTAATCCACTAACTGACCTGGAACCAGGTTGTAGGTTGGGAGAGAGGCTCAGTGACATTGCAATTATATATCTCAAAAGATCAAGGGTGAAGCTTGAACCTTGAGACTACGCAATTCACATTGTAGCCTAAACTAAGGAAGGAAACTATACAGTCTAGGAGGTCAGTGTGACAGGATGAGGGGATGGGCACTGGTTCATCTTATCGTGCAGTTCCGAGAGGCAAAGGATTTTGGGTAACTGCAAAATTTTATAAATCAAGAGCTCAAGGTCTAGGCTTGATCTTAGAGACTACCCAATGCGTAGTTGAGACCAGGCTGAGGGAATGGATTGTGTAATTCTGGGGGCCAAGGTCTGGGCTTGAGCACTGGAACTACATAGTGCGTAGTCCTAGGGTGTAGTAACTACACATTGTGTAGTGTCAAAGATCAAGGCTATAAATTGACAGTTAGAACTGCAATGCGTAGTTGGGGAAGGTCAGATGAGGCTAAGTTGCTGGGAAATTTATGAAAATTGGCTAAGTGTGGGGTCAATGAACAGATGTGATCAGTGGCATGACTTGACTATGGCCACACACTTATAACGTTGACTACACAACAACATATACCCTTCGTGACACATGAATCACACATCCCTCAGTGTGACAACTTTGTGATGACTTACGACAATTATGACACCAAAGATACACTTTGTGACGACCATGACAACACTTGTACGAAAATGCTTAATTTTTTTTGAATGGGTGCGACAAATGCTTACATGGTTAGATCAACTTATTCGCACGAAGATTACCCCTTGAAGCCACCAAAACAAGCTTATACACATTATGGGACAACTAACATGGGAAAATATGACATTTTTCCTTTACTACAAAAGGGGCCAAAACACTTAAAGAAAACACATGGAATGGACTTCAATGTTTGCGACAAAAAAATGCAAGACCAAGGTAGGCTACAAAATTTGGTGTAGTCCAAAATTTGGAGGGTATTGTAGCAGGAACAACACCACCCTTTAGTTAGTTCAATAAGAACTATAGCTCTACCATCATAGGATGAAACGGGGTGTGACAAGGCCACACTAGCTTCACCCACCAGCCAATCAAATAACAAAATACACATGGACTCACCTCCCTTAACCATTCTCAATAATTTCCCACTGTCATGTCACAGGGTCTGATCTGGCTCAGTTTCAACACAAGGGTATTTTAGAGGCACAAAGACTGACATCTCTAATCCAAGGGCATAATTTCATTATTGTATGGAAAGTCTCCTCAGTGGAAAGCTATTGATAAATCAGTAGATTCTTCAAGATTCCTAGTGGTATTCATCATCTTTAAGCAAACCAATGCTTAATCTTAACAACTTTAATTCAGTCAAATTTTATCGCAGTGGTCCATTGTGCCATAGAGAATCCATCTCTAAGCTAGGAGAGTAATCTTATTATGACATGGGAAGGTTCTTAAGTGGAAAGATACTATTAAATCAGTGGTTTCTTCAAACCATAAGCTTCCAAACAATTTATTCAGTACTAAGGCAAGTGGCTCTTATTGGCTTCTTTAGCTCTAGACAAGCCACTACTTGATTAAAAGAGGAGGAGAGATAAATATACAAATATGGGAAGGTTCTTTAACTGGAAAACTATTGATAAATTAGTAGACTCTTAAGACCAAAATATTCGTAGTGGTTTCCAAGGCAAGCCACCCTAGGTGGTTTAGTACTCAAGAAACCACAAGAGGATGAGAGTTCAACATGGGAAGGATCATCAACTGGATAAGCTATTGATGGGTAAGGATGTCACCTCTCCAAGTACTTCATCATTGAGTCAAGTAAAAGGGTTTTAGTCCCAAGGCAACTCCTGGTGATTCTCCAGCCCTCACAAATACCTGAGTGCCACTTCCTAATCTAGTAGTTTCATCAATCCATAAAATTCCTAGTGGGTTCTTCAGTCCAAGGAAAACCACTCTTGGTGGCTTCATCTATCCTTGGTAAGCCATTGTTCTCTTTCCTGCACCTGTAAACCCTTTTGGATTATTTAGTTATTTTGTTCGTCAGTTTGAGTTCTCCTCTCTATTGATTTTCCTCTTTCTATTTCCTTCCTCTTTGTGAGGAATTTCTTGCATCCTTTTGCCCTGTGCTAACTCTACCCCTTTTGAAAGGAAGAATTAATGTTCCCCTTACTGACCCTTTCCCTTTGTGAATGATTGAATGTTCCGAGGATCCCCTTAGCCTTTCACTTATTTTATGTTCTTTCTTTGTGCGCCTAGGGTCCTCTCTCCTCAATGCGTGAGAATGAGTTTTGAGACTGCTCTCTTCTGCCAACTTGGCCATAATTTTCTATCCATTCTGAGTGGTTTACACATACCAACCATCTAATAACACAACCGATACTCTCATGAACTCTTATCCTTTTCTTTCTTGTAGTTTTTTCCCAACAAAAGCATGGAGATTTCGTTGTTTTCAACTAAATTAATAACATAGTTAGCTCGATTAAACCCACTCATTTAGCCCTTGAGTGACATTTAAAACAAGCAACTTCCTTAAGCAATATCCTTCTTCAACCAATGGAATATGTGTGTCTTTCTCTTAGCCATTTTAATTTATAATTACATAACTACAAAGAATTATTTACAACGCTGACAAGGGGAGTTAACCCACAGGGGATGTCACAAAGCTTGTAATTTGAGTTGAAAAGTATCCTGGTCTAAATTAATTTGCCACAATCAGATGGACCTAGATATATATTTTTAGGCAAACACACATATATTTGGTCATGAGAGTTAATTGTTGAAGCCCAAAGAGCCATTGATTCAAGTTATATTAGGGTCATTTGAACTAGATTTCTAGGAAAGAAATGTATAGTTTGTGTGTTTGAATTGTTGGCCCTGCTATTGATTGTTTATTTGAAAAGGTACAAATAAGCTAGAATACTTTGGATTTAGAGTGATGTGGTCACTTATATCATGTGGTGAAGTACAGGAGTCTCGGGCGGTCTTGTGGGTTAGCAACAATGACATCTTAAACAAGAAGCATAGTAATAGACTACAGAGAAGCTACAGGGCTTAATTTGTTTTTGGTTTATACTTGTTCGAGATTATAGGGGCGAAATTAATTGCCAAGTTGAGGGGCGAGTCTGAGCCTATTTTGTTTATGTTGTAAAAGATCAAGAAGTTTTGAAGAATTAGAAGGTTGTGGATCTAGTTTGAAATATTGTGAAAAGGAGTTCCACTGTGATTGTAGCCTGCGGGAGGTTGGATCCTACAAATTTATGCCGAAGGTTCGTGCCTCAATGAGATTGTAGCCTAAAGCTGGTTGGTGTTGGTTGGTGCTAGTAAATTATTGTAATCAAAGATTGAAGAAAAAAATAAGATTTGTGGTTTTCTCCAACAAGTATTTCCATATATATCTAGTGTTCTCGTGTGTTGATGATAATTATTCTTATTGAAGTATTAATATGTTTTTAGTTATAATAAATTGTAAATTGTTTAATTTAACTATTACTACAATTCATTCCTTCTCAAATATAATCTAATATTTTTAATATTTATAAATTGAAAATAACACTTTTATTATATTAATTATTTATAATATATATATAAGGGTGGTAATAACATTCTCATTATCATATAATATAATTATATATATATATAATATATATATATATATATATATATATATATAATTATATATTTGTAACTGATTTTTTTAATATTATATACCAGTCGAGTAAATATAATTGTGAAAAATATATTATGATAAATTGAAATCCATAATAAATATTTTATTTCCTTAGAAAATACAACTGGTCCCTTTGCCCAAATCTAATACAACATTTCAGTGGGAAAACACAAGATTGTGGACTCCGAGGGGTCATCTACATCACTGTTGTGAAAGTTTATGAGTGCGAAAGCACAACATTGTCCACTAAGAGCGGTTATATATATGAATATAATTTACTAGATTGCCTAGTCAATCTCAAAGTCTAAATAAATATAATGAAACTTTGACAATATTTATCACGGACAGAACTATACGGGGCAGCAAAACTTTGACCAGACATGTTGGACCACACTTGTTGAATCTCGAACTCTGTCTGGATTCACATATTGGCATATCAGAGAGGTTGTTACATCAAATAGTTGCATATCCCGAGAGGTTGTTACACCAGTATAGTGGAGAGGAATTTTATAATTTTTTATTAGAGTATGTATTATAAAATTTATCAAAATAAAATTATTATTATTATTTAATTTTAAAGTTATAGCCAAGCTAAACACTAAATTAGTGTCTAATGCTTTTTTGTTTATGGGATAAGGGACTCACTATCGTGTAGTGATTTGACTACTAAGTTTATGAAGGTATGCATAATATACTCTCTTTTAGTTTTGAACATGTGACCTCTTACGAGGAAACACGTGATCTTAACCATTAGGCCCACAACCATTATGATTTAAATTGTTGTTTTGATGATTTTTTTAGAAATTTAAATTATTATGTCAAGAGGCGCTCTCCGCCTAGTATAGAAGTGATGTTATAATGGCATGTCTAGTATAGAAGTGATGTTATAATGGCATGTCTTTTCTTGGACAAGATCCTAGTATAGAAGTGATGTTATAATGGCATGTCTTGTCTTGGGCAAGACCTTAGTATAGAAGTGATGTTATAATGTCATGCCCTTTCTTGTTGAGTATAGAAGAAATGTTGTAATGTAATGTGATGTCTTGTCATGTCTAGTATAGAAAAGATGTTGTAATGTCATGTCTTGTCCTATTATGTCATGTCATGTTAAACATTTAGACTTGGGGAAATTAAGTAGAAATAAAAATAAAAATAAACAAATGAAATAAAATAAATTATTAATTTAAAGGAAATTGAGGTAAATTAATCAATTTATTAGCAATTTTTTGGTTATTCTAATAACCTATATTTTTTTCTATGATATTCTTAACACACAGTTTTTCCCACAGTATTATTTTGTAATGTAGCCTATTTAAAAGCATAAAATTCCATCGTCTATTCCAAAATTATCTCCAACAACATCTTTTTAGTTGGTAAGTACCACAGGGACTAAACCAATGACCTATCACAAGGAGTGCCTTAACAGCCACTCACAGTCAATCCAAAGCCCCGTGGGCATCTCCAACAACATTTTCATTTTCATTTTCTGAATTGAATTTATATTTTAAATTATTTTCCATTATTTAAATTTATTTGTAATATGATATTATTACGATCAAATTTAAATTTTATAAAATTTTGAAATTAACATGTTATGAAATTAAAATCACACTAAAATTGTTAAATTAAATTATATTCTTATATATTTTTTCAAATTAACATTTATTTATATTTATAAATGTATTATTTTAACTTAAAATAATTTGATTAAAAATTAATAAAATAATAAATAAATTTACATAATATTAGACAGTGAAAACTGATGATAAATAAAAAAAAAAAAAAAAAAAAAAAAAAAAAAAAAAAATTCATAAATTATATTCCAAAATCATTTCCAGTAACATTTTCATTTTACTGAACTGAATAGAACTTTCCATTGTTTGAAGTTATTTGTAACATGCAATTTAGTTCCAATCAAATTCTAATTTTAAATTTAAGTTATATAAAATTTTGAAATTAAAAATTCATAAAATTAAAATTGCAATTGGAAAAGTTAAGTTAATATAATTTTTTTTACTTTTTCAAATTAACTTCTATTTAAATTTATGGATATATTTTAATTTAAAATCTAACCCTTAAGTGGGATTGAATTCTTTTCATTCAAAAAAGATTGTAACTTTCTCGACACTTAATAAATCCAAAATTAAATAAATCTAAACTGATATAAATATAATAATTAAAATTAAAAAACAAATTTTAATTAAATTTTTTACTAAATTATATATATATATATATATATTTAATTAAATAAAATGTTTTAATTTTTTTTTTAATTTCATAAAAATAAATGGTTCACTAAACTACACAAGGTATTATACAATTTGTTTAAACCAATGATGTTATATAAATTTTGATTTTATACTTCCAAGAAACTAAAGTGAGATTTCTGTGAGGAGAGTAATTTTGTTCCATCATATCTGAATTACTTACATAAAAAAATTATGGTAAGATGAGCTACACTTACTGGCTCAAAACTTGGACTTTGACGCGAGTCTGTGAGGAGAGTAATTTTGTCGCATCATATCATATCTGAATTACTTACATAAAAAAATTATGGTAAGATGAGCTACACTTACTGGCTCAAAACTTGGACTTTGATGCGAGTAATTGGGAACAAGCACAGTAATTTTAAAATCTATGCAGCTAAATATCTTATAATTTTTTATGGTCAACTTAGTTAGCAAATGTAACTATCCTCTGAGCATGAGCAACAATTGCTAGCTCCAGAAGTGTAATTTTAGAATGTATGCAGCCAAATATTTTATATTATGGTCAACTTAGTTAGCAAATGTGACTCATCCTGTGAGCATGCGCAACAATTGCTACCTACAAAAGTGTATTTTAATATGAGTAATCAGGAAATATCAATTTAGTCAACAAATGCGACATACTCATCCTCTGAGCATGAGCAACCTGAGCCACACTGGCTAGCTTTAAACGTGTACTTTAATGTGAGTAACCCGGAAATTTTCAACCTAAGCCTCTGGAATCTATATAGTCAAATGTTTCAGCTTAGCAGCCTTGTTGACTCAGGAATCCTGTTCACATCAATCATAAGCGAACCTCCCAGAAGTTACCTGGTCAACGACCCCCACTCAGCAGCGCTACGAAACCCTGCAAAAAGTCAAGAAACCCTGACACACGGGCCCAAGCACTCATGAAGTCGACTAAGACGAAGCATCGAATTCAAACTCCTCATCTGTATCTGCTGTTTTCCATACTCAAAGTTCCTCTTCAAATTCTAATCGATCTGCATTCATTCAACAATCCACCCATTTCATATTTAGGCGATGCTGCCTCTATTTCATTTGTTAATCCCCCATTCAGCTCTTTAATTCGAGGCATTCTCACCATGTTTTTTCCTTGAAATACTCTGCTTCTGCAACCATGATCTTCGGAATGTGAGAGGGTTTTGACGCCAACAGAATCTGAGATAGATTCAGCTCCGGCCATGGCCTCTCCCACCATGAATCACAATGGCAGCGTGCCGCCCACCGATGTCGACAATAATTACGGAGCCCTGTATCCGCCTTACGGACTCGGCGGAAATTTGAATTACCCGCCGAAGGGAATGGCGTCCGACAACAATCAGCAAAATGCTATGAACGGGACCATCATGCTAGCCACTTTCGTACTTCTCTTTTCCTTCATTTTGCTCCTCTTCGTGATCTGCATCTACGCCGGTTTGCGCCGCAGGGAGTACCGTGGAATCGCTCTGTCTCGACGGAGCAACATCTCTTGGCGCCGTGGATTTTCCTTCGCACGAGAGGATCCCTTGAGCCTCCTCAACGTGGGTTTGGATGCGCGCGTCATCGAATCTCTGCCCGTCTTCGAGTACAAAGCACAGAGCTTCAAAGACGCGCTCGAATGCGCAGTCTGTCTGTCGGAATTCGAGGAGAACGAGAAAGCCCGGCTTCTGCCCAATTGCAAACACAGCTTTCACGTAGAATGCATCGACATGTGGTTTCGTTCACATTCGACTTGCCCGATTTGTAGAACGGGCGCTCAGCTGAAACAGAGGTTAGGTAATAATAATACAGATGACATTTCAATTACCCTAGAATTGATTTCTTTCGGTAACAGAGAAATCCACATCGGCCCAGGTCTCGAACAAGGGGAAACGAGCTCTCAAGAAGCGAAAAGTGCTGTGGACGAAGGGCCGTCCACCAGCGAAATCTCCTCCATGCCGGAAACCGCAATTGATATGGCCGGGAGGCCTGAAAGCGAGAAACAGGTGTACTTGCAGAATGGATCGCAGTCCTCAAGAACTGCTCTGCATTCAATGAAGAGAATTCTGAGCAGAGGCAGAGAGGGGAGGGTCTTCCCAGATGCTCCGCGAGATCATGGGATCGAATCCGAGGGGCAATCACAATCGTAGACGCACTGATAGTGTCGACAGGAATTAATTTCGAAGAATTTTTTCATTTTGGTTCATTTTTCGGTCATAATACTTATTTGGATGGACGGACTTGTGGTTTCGTTCGCATTCAACATGCGGAAACAGAGTTTAGGGAATAATGACACGGATGAGATTTCCATGAACGTAGAATTGATTTCTACAGGTAATAGAGAAATCCGCATCCGCCCAGGATTCGAACAGGGCGAATCGAGCTCTCAAGAACCAAAAACCGCCATGGACGAAGGGCCCTCCACGAGCGTAATCTTATCGATGCCGGAAACCGCCGTTGATATGCCTGAAAATTTATGGCGTTCTTGCACAGTGGATCGCAGACTGCGCTCCATTCACTGAGAATGCTGAGCAGAGGCAGAGGGGAGGGTCTTCCCTGATGCTCTGCTAGATCACGGGATTGACACCGAGGGACAACCACAATCGCAGACGCACTGTAAGGGAACTTTCCTAACCTCCAGTATGCCAATTAAGGCGAACATTGTCGACGGAAATTGATTTCACCGTCTATTTTCATTCTCGTTTCACTCAGCAACGGTCGGGAGATTTTGCTTTTACCGAGTTGTGGATGGTTATTATTGTAAATTGATAACGAGGATGGTTATTATTTTTAATTTGTAAATTAGTAAAAATAATTATTATTGGTGAGCATAATAATTATAATGATAAGATGCTTTATAACTCTCGTAGAAAATTTAAGATATTTGAAATGACTAATGCTTAATAAATTGGTAAAAAATAAAATTAAAAATTTCCGTGGTTCATACGGTAGGAGAAACATAGACCTCTTGTACATCACAAGTGGTTAGACAATTTTTGGGATAATTGTTATGGAATGGTTATTAATATTTTTAATCTATTTTTAATCAATGATGTCTTCATATGGAACTGCTGAGGTTATTTATTTGTATTTAATTATGGTTTTTTATATTGACTTAATATAATTTATGATGATTTTTTTTCTCGGAAAAAAAGTTTAATAAGTTTATAGCTAATAAAATAATAAAATTTAATTTGGTAGGATGTTTAAATATATAAGTTTGTATTCTATATTTTAGAATCATAGTTGAGCATATAGCCATATGTACTTTTGTAATATTTTTACTAAACAAAACATTAAAATATTAATGATTTAATAGGTAATATGCATATTTACAATTTACTGTTCATAAAATATATCTATTAAAATATATTTAATTTAATATATGTGTAACCGTTTCTTCAAGAATTAGCTAACAAATGATTTGGATATCTATGACACCACTTGTAACCCTCACCAATCGGGGACCTGTAGTCTCTATTGAGTATAGGCTGCAAATAAAATGAATGGTTAGATGAAAAAGATTATTTATACTTTTTTTGGGGAAAAAAAAAAAAAAAAAAAAAAATTATCATTTTTTATTAATAAAAGTGATTATAATAGTTTTTTTTGAATTATTTATGTCATGTTCTTAATAAGGCTCATTACAACTTATATAAAATGCATTTTATGAATATGCTACAAAATTTCTATGGGTTTCTTTATTTATTACTCTGGATAAGGATAGAAGTGTAAAGGTCATTACAAATTCTATAAAATGCATATTATGATATGCTACAAAATCTTTATGGATCTTTTATTTACTACTGAAACCTATTGATATGTATAGAAGTGAATCATACCTGTTTATGTTGTTATTCCCATTTTTGACAAAGTGTCTGCAACCCTATTCTATTCACAATGCACCTGCTTGTATGTGATCTTATGAAAGGTCAGCTCCATAATCCAAATACACCTCATCCATGCATAAGAATGAATGGATTAAATTGAGAAGATCCTTGTACCCATTCTATGATATTTTTTGAGTTCCTGTAAATCTTTAAAGTCTCAATACCCAACCATTTTGCACATACTAATGTCCCCCATAGCGCAATAACTTATGCCCAGTTGTTTGTGCCACTTCCTCCTTCCCACCAAAAATCGTAAAAAGTGTCAGGTTCCATTACAATATATGCCCTGCATCCATATTTTCTTTGCTCACAACTCCCATCAAAACATCCAACTGGGAGGTCCTTCCAAACGTCGATATACTTGATCATTCTTCTATGGCCTTTTCTAATAATTGGTCCAATCTCCCCAAACTATGCAACAATCTTTATTATTGTTTCCCTTATATCCGGTTCTCTCTTTTCAAAGATCTTTTCGTTTCTACATCTCCATATCCCCCAAAATATATAAAAGGGTCATGTTGCGGAGGTAAATCCCCTCTGCGGACAGAGGTGGATCCCACTAGCCCCACAGGGGTCTAGCAACAATCAATCACGCTGCATGCAAGTTCCTAACTATACAATTTAGAAGTCGATCAGGGAGACCAACCTGGGATCCAACGCTGTTTGCTGTGGGAGAAGTGTCGCTCCTGTCTTCTAGCTCTGGCCGGTCACTATCCTTGCGCTCCACGCATGGACACCTGCACAAATGAAGAACAACCCACAAA
>APFE031206495.1:120633-157740 GCA_000404065.3 Pinus taeda
ACCAGCGATTTCTTAGACTTAGCGGAAGTAAATTCCAAGTCGAATTCTTGTAGGATGACAATCCATTTAGAATATTTGGCCCCCAGCAACTGGCGTGACAAGATATAGGTCATGGGATTGCAATCAGAAATCACTGTAGTACTGCATAGCAGGATATAGTGACGGAAACGTTGGACTGCACAAACAGTAGCTAGTGCCAACTTCTCGACATGGGCATATCGAGTTTCTGTGTCAAGGAGGTTTTTACTGAGGTAATAAATGACGTGCTCAATGTCATTGTCATCAGTTTGGACCAGGACCATACCAATAGTGGTATCGGCAGCGTCTAAATATAGGAAGTAGTCACGATGATAATTCGGAGGCCGAAGTAATGGGGCAGAGACAAGGAGATCCTTGAGATGCTCAAAAGATTCTTGAGCCACCGTATCCGAGTGAAAAGGGGCGTCCTTTTTAAGAAGCCGCGTGAAGCCCTTAGCTACTTCGGCGTAGTTTGGGATAAAACGACGTAAAAAGTTCGCTTTACCCTGCAGACTTTGCAGTTGGCGTAAGGAAGTAGGGGGAGGGAGATTCACAATAGCTTCGACTTTGAGGGTATCCAGACGGATGCCCTCCTGGGAGACGACAAATCCAAGGAGTCGGCCCTTCTCTACGCAGAAGGCACTTTTTCGCGAATTTCGCGATGTTTTTGCTTGGTCTTACGAAGAAATGCCCGGCATTGATCCTAACATCGTGGTGCATGAAATCCTTACGTACCCCGGTGCTAAACCCGTTCGACAACGTTTACGTCAAGTACACCCTCGAAAGGCTACAACAATCAAAGCCGAGGTGGAAAAACTCCTTAAAGCTGGGTTCATCTACCCTATACCACTCACAGATTGGGTTTCCAATATTGTACCTGTTGCTAAAAAACAGGGAACTATCCGCGTCTGTGTTGATTACCGCAATATCAATCGGGCCTGTCCAAAAGAAAATTTCCCCACACCTTTCATTGATCAAATTATCGACAAATGTGCAGGTAGCGAAATGTACTCTTTTATGGACGGCTTTTCTGGTTATAACCAGATCAATATCGCTCCTGCAGATCAACACAAAACCGCTTTTATCTGTCCATGGGGTACCTTTGCTTATAAGAAACTCCCTTCGGCTCTAAAAATGCCGGGGCTACTTCCAACGTGCAAATCTTATGCTTTCACGACTCCACACTTGTACAACCTTACCTGGATGATCTTCCAGCTCATTCAGCTAAGCGTAAAGACCATCCTGCTCATCTTCGTGAAATCTTTCTTCGCTGTCGCCACTACAACATCAGGCTTAATCGCATGGACACCTGCACAAATGAAGGACAACCCACAAACAATCATAAAACCCAAAATCGTACAGCTATATAACAGTCAAGCAAGATATAATTCACATATTACCAGTAGAACACATGAATGGAACCATAATAACAGTCGCTTATCATTAAGTAGAAAAGAGAGAAGAAATTACAACCACTTAATGCTTGACGCTGCAAATCTCCTCTAGCTGGGTCGGCAGTCAGTCTGACATGTCTTGCAAAGCCACTTTCTCTCTCCACAATCCGGCAGCATAACCTCTCTTTCAGCTCTTAGCTCAATACTATCTCTCTCTCACTAGCTTGTTCACTCTTTGCTTTAGCCTCCAAAAACTAGCCTGTTCATTATGGGGAGACAGGCCTTTATAGACGGGGGGAGAGGAGATATGCATTGTATGTGGACATATTCTGAGTTTTGGTAATGTCCCATAATAGCCATTGAGTTGAGTTGCCTTGGATAGAAAAGCCGACGGTCGACTGCTTTTGTGGGCTTTTTCCTTCAGGGAACTGGGTGAGTCACGGAGGAAAAAGCATTCTAGCATGCGTTGGCCAAAAAATCATGCCCAAATTGTGTGGTGCGGGCCGTGCTCTGGGACAGAGCGTCTATGGGCGCGCCCTCTTTGTAGAGACTGAGCCATTGGCGCGGTTTAAAACACTGTGGACCCGCGCTAATGGGAAAAAGGCATTTTCCAAGGTTAATCTTCAGAGGGTGTCTTCAGGGTTATTGAACTTCATACTCAGGAGACCTCAATGCAAGTGTTTTCAAGTTATGTCACTGGTCACAGGTCCGTGAATGTGTCCTCCAACGTGTGACAGTGGGGGTGTAACAAGGACGGTGACCAACGGTGACAAATTACTGCGTAACAGGTCATATTAAAAATAGGTGATGTGTGTCCTCAATAGCTTCCAAGCACAGGGAGAAGATGCCTGGACCTTGAAATCCCCTATGGATTAATATATCACAAGTAAGCACTCTATTGTGTAGAACTAGCCAATTAAAAATTTTAGCTTCATGGGAATGTCCCAATGCCATGTTTTTTTATACCACTGGAGTCTTTCATCATTTGTATCTAAAGGGAATTTGGAATATATGTCTTTGACAACAATCTTCCCCTTTTTAAGTGTGCCCACCCAATGCATTTTATCCTCTACATCAGAGAGAAAACCTCCAACCTATATTAAACAATAGATGTAATCCTTCCATTCTATACCCAATCTCCCTCATAGCCCCATAGTCTCTACATTTTGCCACATTCGAGTACCCAAATTGTTGTTTATCTTAGTAGCCACATGTCAGATGTAAGTAATATCTATTTGGGATAAATGATATAAGTGGGGCAGAAAGTCAATGATTTGATAGCATCCAAACCCACCTGAATATGTCGACCATCGCCAATCTCCCATCTCATCCCAGTAAAGAACCACTGTTTATTTTTCATCATACTACACCAAATGTATGATGCACCTTTTTACTCCTTTGCCCCTTCTCTAATCGACTATGTAGATTCCATATGACAAAGGTATTTCCCCTTCATGATATTTTTCTATATACCTGTGCCATATAGTGCGCTCAAAAGGATTTTGTGACCAGTGAGATATTAAGACATTTCGTATCAAATATACCCCATCTGCCACTTTGAATAGGTCGAGCTATGGTGGACATATAGACCAGGTGATATTTCCTTCCTATACTTTTACCCACCCAAATAAATCTAGTTGTTATTTTATGGATCTTATGTATAAGTTCCTTTGGAAATATATGCAAATGCATCGAGTAGATCGACATATTCTATAGAACATATTTGATAAGGGTGAGTCTAACCCCACAGAAAGTCACTTATTTTCCAAAAGAATAATTTCTTCTCATATTTTTTTAAAAACCACTCCTAGTCTTTATTTCCATATTTGTTTGGTTTCAATGTATATTTGAGGTAGTTGAATCCATCATCTATCTGAATCTTGGCAACTTCAAACATACAGAAAACTTCCATAGTTACTGTTGCATCTTGAGAAACAATAATAAGGGTTAATTTGCCTTTATTCATGAATAAACATGTAGCCACACCAAATGCAGTTAGTATCTCATAATTTTGACTCCATTCTTCAATGTTATTCTCTCCACCCAACATCAAATCACCCACAAACATCGAATGTGTAATATATATGTCCTCTAATACATTAACCCCTTTAATCAAACCCCTATTCTTTACTTTCAATAATTTCCAAATCAATTTGTTCATAACAATTATGAATAGTAATGGTGACAAGGAATATCCTTGTCGCAACCCCCTTAAAGAGTTGAAGAAAGAGGTGGGTAGCCCATTGATGATCATAGAAAATTTTGTAGTCACAACACATGCCATTATCCATTGGATATTTTGGTGGCTAATTCTAATCTTATATAGCGTCAATTGCAAGAATTCACAATGAAATAATATGCCTTATTAAGGTCGATCTTCAAAAGACTAGCTTTCACTTTTTTGGTCTTGATGGAGTGAAGGCATTCTTGAGTGATTGCAACCACGTCCTAGATCAGTTGGCAGTCCAGAAAACCAAACTGTAGCTGATAGACGTGTTTATTTAAGGAAGATTTCATTATGTTTGCAGTGATTTTAAATATCATTTTATAAGTAGCATTACAAAGGGAAATGGGCCTAAAATCTGGAAAAGATGTAAGTTGCTCCTTTTTTGGTATCATAGTGATAAATGTGGTGTTGATTGCCCCCAAAATGAATCCCTTAGTCTTGGATTCCTCCGCAACCACTAGAATAAACAATTCTACGCCCCTGTCATTAGGTCTGGGGCTCTTGTCTTTAGCTCTCCTTCAACTTCCTCCATCGTAATCGGTCTCCCCAATGATTACTTATCTGCATATGAGAACATATTTGGCATTTGATTTAAGAAGACCCTCTAAGTCGAGAATGTATGATTCCTCTCTCGAAATTGGTTCCTGAAATAGTTAATAGTAGCTTGTTCCAATTATATTTGGGCAGAGATGTATTAGCCTCTCCATGAAATTTCAGGGCTAGAACACATTTGATGCTACCCAAAATCAACAGAAACTTCCCATTGGGTTCCTTAGTCCAAGGAAAACCACTCTTTGTTACTTCATCTGTCCTTGGTGAGCCATTGTTCTCTATCATCCACCTATAAACCCTATTGGTAAGCCATAATTCTCTCTCTCTGTTGATTTTCCTCTTTATGTTTCCTTCCTCTTCTTCAGTGTTCCCCTTACTAACCCTTTCCCTTTGTGAACGACTAAATTTTTCTAGGAGCCCCTTAGCCTTTCACTTATTTTATGTTCTTTCTCTGTGCGCTTAGAGTCCTCTCTCCTCAACGTGTGAGAATGTGTCTTGAGACTGCTCTCTCCTGCCAACCTAGCCATAATTTTTCTATCCATTCTAAGTGGTTTATGCAGACCAACCATCTGATAACGCAACCCATACTCTCATTAACTCTTATCCTTTTCTTACTTGTAGTTTTTTCCCAACTGGAGCATGGACCTTTCCTTGTTTTCAACTAAATTAATGACATAGTTAGCTCCATTAAAACCACTCAGTTAGCCCTTAAATGAAATTTAAAACAAGCAGTATCCTCAAGCAATCTCCTTCTTCAAGAAATGAAATATGTGTGTCTTTCTCTTAGCCATTTTAATTTATAATTACACAACTACAAAGAATAATTTACAATGCTTACAAGGAGAATTAACCCACAGGGGATGTTACAAAGCTTGTAATCTGAGTTGAAAGGTATCTTGGTCTAAATTAATTTTCCGCAATCAGATGGACCCAGATCTATATTTTAGGCATACAGACATATATTTGGTCATGAAAGTTAATTGTTGAAGCCGAAAGATTCATTGATTCAAATTATATTGGGGTCATCTGAACTAGATTTCTAGCAAAGAAATGTATAGTTTGTGTTTTTGAATCGTTGGCTCTTCTATTGAATGTTTCTTTGAAAAAGGTATAAATAAGTTAGAATACTTTGGATTTAGAGTGGTGTGGTCTATATATCATGTGCTGAAGTACAAGAGTCTTGAGCAGTCTTATAGCTTAGCAACGATGTCATCCTAAATTAGAAGCATAGTAATAGACTACAGAGAAGCTATAGGGGCAAATTTGTTTTTGGTTTATACTTGTTCTAGATTACAGGGGCGAAATTAATTTCTGAGCCGAGGGGCGAGTCTGACCCTATTTTGTTTAATTTGTAAAAGATCAAGAAGTTTTGAATAATTAAAAGCTTTTGGATCTAGTTTGAAATATTGTGAAAAAGAGATCCACTGTGATTATTGCTTGAGGCAGTTGGATCCTACATATTTATGTTGAAGCTTGTTGCCTCAATCAAATTGTAGCCTAAAGCTGGTTGGTGCTATTAAATTATTATAATCAAAGATTGAAGAAAAAGATAAAAAGTTTTGTGGTTTTCTCCGACAAGTGTTTCCATGTATATTTGGTGTTCTCATGTGTTAATGACTTATTATTGAGGTATTATTATGTTTTCAATTATGATAAATTATGAAAATGTTTGATTTGACCATTACACTAATTCATTCCCTCTCTTAATGTAAGTGTAATTCTAATACTTTTAATATTTGTAAATTAAAAATAACACTCTTATTGATGATGGTGGTGGTGGTGGTTAACGTCCACCGAGACCAAACTTTGGTCTATCGGACCTAAAGAAACGAATTATTTAGTTTGATTTAAGATTTTATTCCTATGCTCAAAAAGCTTGGAGAGAAGCCTCTCGAGCTCACTGTAACTTTGAGAAAGTAAAAGGCTAGGAAGGTCAGTATTGCAACAAATATTTTGAAACTAAGATCTAATGTGGTTGTACGTGGGGCACTCTAAGAGGAAGTGGTTTTCATCCTCGATGTTCGTATTCTCACGGAGATGGCAGAACCTTTCCATCCATGGTGTTTTAGGAACTGCCCAACAACCTATTTCACTATGGAGCTCATGAAAGTTCGTTCTAATCTTGGCTATATTAATTTTCTTCTTTGAGCTAGTTAAAACTGAGAGCTACTTTTGATCTTCTAGGGTGGGGTTGATGACCTCCTTATAATATCTTAATTTTCTTTTAGCTCCTAAATATTTCTCACACCACATTTTTTCTTTGAACTTAGAATTAACAATAATTTTAATGTTATTAATGTTTTGCAATGCAACATTCTCATCGATCTCCCAATGGTTTAACCAGGCCCTGGTGCCTTTATACCAACCTTGTTTGAGCCTTAGGTGGTTTTGGCTAGAATATAAATCTAACTTAGGAAATCTATGGTTTCCTATGTTATTGAGTTTGTGCTTGTACAACAAAAGCCTAGTCATAGCTAGGCTCTTGATAGGGGAAAGACCCACTTCTATAAGGAGAATAGGATAGGGTCTGCTGCTTTTAATTTTGAGGTTATACGTTATAAAACGCTTCTGGATTTGCTCAATCTTTCTCCAGGATTCTCTAGAGATGCTACAACCCCAAACCTCACATCCATATAAGATAACAGGAGTCACTAACGTATCAAAGAGGAACTTCTTTCTATCCCACATTACGAGGTTTGACGTTTTACAATTATTTTCAAGAACAAAATAAGATTTCCATCCCCCATTAATCATTTTCTCAATGCTATAGTTCCAGTTGAACTTGTGATGAATATCAATTCCTAAGTACTTGTAGGAAGACACTTCCTCCAAGTTACTATTGTCATACATAAAGTTAGCATAAGTGTCCTTCTTGGTTTTGATAATCATAACTTTTGTTTTGTCAGTGTTAACAATCATACCCATGGTAGAGAAGAAATCCTTAAGAAGTATAAGTTGCTTATCAAGATCAGATGGGCACCTTGCGAGAAAAATAATATCCTCAACATAAAAAAGAAAGATGATGACTATCCCAACTAAGGATGACGATTCATTTTAATAATTAAAATATTAAATTATTATTAACTATTTTTTTATTTTAAAATATGACTTAAGATTTCTCTATATTTTGCTATATTTAAAGAAAAAATGCAAACTTATCAACCTAATATTTATAAAATTTAAAAATTTATTTTAGTTTTTCTCAAATTTTATCATATAACTTTTTAACTTCATTTAAGGCAACATCATTTATCTACCACAATTAAATTTAAAGTTATTATATATTATATATATATATATAATAATATATTAATTTTTTAATACTATAAAGTTGGCTATAACTTTCTCATTATTTTTTTAATTCATATAATTTGGAAATGACATTTTTTTAATAATATATACCATTCCAGTAAATATAATTGTGAAAAAAATATTACGATGAATTGAATTTCATAATAAATATTGTATTTTCTTAAGAAAGAAAATACAAACCGGTCCCTTTTACCCAAATCTAATAGAACATTTCAGTGGGAAAACACAAGATTGTCCACTGCGAGGGGTCATCTACATCACTGTTGTGAAAGTTCGAAAGTCGGTTATATATATATCAATTGTGAAGGTAGTATGAACATAATTTACTACATTGCATAGTCAATCTCAAAGTCTAAATAAATATAATGAAACTTTGACAATATTTATCATGGACAAAACTATGTGGGGCAGCAAAACTTTGACCAGACATGTTGACCACACTTGTTGAATCTCGAACTCTCTCTGGATTCATATATTGGCATATCAGGGGAGGTTGAGAGGCTGTTACATTATATAGTTGCATATCTCAAGAGGTGGTTACGTTAGCGTTTAATTGAGATGAATTACGTTAGCGTTTAATGAGATGAATTTTATAATTTAATAAGGAGGTTACCTCAGTATAGTTTAATGATGTAAATTTTATAATGTTGTGAATTTTATAATGTTATGTTTTGTTTTGTCCTGTTTTGTTTAGTATAGAAGAGATGTTGTAATGTCATGTTTTATCTTGGACAAAGCTTTAGTATAAAAGTGATGTTATAATGTCATGTCATGTCTTGGACAAGACCTTAGTATAGAAGTGATGTTATAATCACATGTACTGTCTTGTCCTCTACAAAAGTGATGTTATATTGTCATGTCTTGTTCAATATAGAAGTGATGTTATAATGTCATGTCCTGGAGTGATGTTATAATGTCATGTTCTGCCTTGTTCAGTATAGAAGATATGTTGCAATGTCATGTCTTCTCCTGTCTAGTATACAAAATATGTTGTAATGTCATGCCTTGTCCTATTATGTCCTATCATGTTAAACATTTAGACTTGGGGAAATTACATTAAAAAAAAATAATGAAATTAATAATTTAAATGAAAATTGAGGTAAGTTAATTTATTTATGAGCAATTTTTTGGTTATTTTAATAACCTATGTTTTTTCTTATGATATTCTTAACCCATAGTTTTTCCCACATTATTCTTCTGTAGTGTAGCCTATTTAAAGGCATAAAGTTTCATAGTATTTACAACAACCATCATGTCATGTCATCTAAACATTAGTGATTTTCTGACTCTACTCATGAAGAATAAAGTTTGCTTGGATATAATTTAACTTTGTCAGAGTAAAGTGAAGCATGAAGTTTCTTATTTTGAAAAAAATGAAATTAGTTATTTTTAGAGTTTAATTTTGCATATGCATATATGATGCAAAATAAAATTTTAAACAAAATTTAAAAAAAAATAGAAATAGTCTGTCTTTTGTTTTGAAAAATAAGTGGATAGTAAAACAATTAGTAGGTGTATATGATACTTTAGAAATAACATAATAAAGTGCAAAATGATGATTAATAAAAACAAGAAGACTTATGGCTATTCCAAAATCATCTCCAGTAACATTTTTATTTTCTTGAATTGAATTTATTTTTTACAAATTTATACATTATTTAAATTTATTTGTTATATGATATTAGTGTAATCAAATTTAAATTTTATAGAATTTTGAAAGTAACATATTATGAAATTAAAATCACCCTAAAATTGTTAAATTAAATATTATATATTTTTAATTTTTTCACATTTATTTATATTTATAAATTATTCATTAGCTTAAAATACTCTGATTAAAATCAATAAGTAATAAATAAATTTACATAACATATAGACAATAAAAACCAATTGTAATAAAAAAAAAAAAAAAAATCAAAAATGTATATTCCAAAATAAACTCAATAACATCTTATTTTTTTATTAAAATGAAATGTTTTAGAATTTTTCTTTAATTTCATATAAACCCACAGCCAAAAATAGATAGTTCACCAAATCACTCACACCGGCATTATACAATTTGTTTAGACAAATGCTATTACATAAATTTTGATTTTAGGTTTAAAAGAAACTAAAGTGAGATTTATGTGAGGAGAGTAATTTTGTCCTGTCATTTCTAAATTACTTAGATCAAAAAAATCTATAGTAGGATGAGCAAGCTCAAAACTTGGACTTTGATGTGAGTAATTGGGAATCAAGCACAGTAATTTTAGAATCTATGCAGCCAAATGTTTTATAGATTTTTATGGTCAACTTAGTTAGCAAATGTGACTCCATGTGCAACAATTGCTAGCTCCAAAAGTGTATTTTAATACGAGTAATCCGGAAATATCAACTTAGTCGACAAATGTGACACATCCCCTGAGCATGAGCCACACTGGCTAGCTCCAAAAGTGTACTTTAATGTGAGTAAGCGGGAAATGATAGCACAGCAATTTTCAACCTAAGCCTATAGAATCTATGCAGTCAAATGTTTCTTGACTCAGGAATCCTGTTCACATCAATCATAAGCGAGCCTCTCAGAAGTTACCTGGTCAATGACCCCCACTCAGCAGCGCTACGAAACCCTCAGACATACAGTCCGGTAAAAGTCAAGAAACCCTCACGCACACGGCCCCAAACACTCATGAAGTTGACTAAGACGAAGGAGAATTCAAACTCCTCATCTGTATCTGCCGTGCTTCATACTCAAATTTCCTCTTCAAATTCTGATCGATCTGCATTCATTCAACAATCCACCCATTTCATATTTAGACGATGCTGCCTCTATTTCATTTGTTAATCCCCAATTCAGCTCTTTAATTCGAGGCATTCGAGGCATGTTTTTTTCTGCAACCATGATCTTCGGATTGTGAGAGGCTTTTGACGCCAACGGAATCTGAGATAGATTCAGCCCCGGCCATCGCCTCTCACACCACGAATCACAATGGCAGCGTGCCACCCACCGATGTCGACAATAATTACGGAGCCCTGTATCCGTCTTACGGACTTGGCTGTAATTTGAATTACCCGCCGAAGGGAATGGCGTCCGACAACAATACCCAAAATGCTATAAACGGGATCATCATGCAAGCCTCTTTAGTGCTTCTGTTTTTCTTCATTTTGTTCCTCTTCGTGATCTGCATCTACGCCGGTTTGCGCCGCAGGGAGTACCGTGGAATCTCTCTGTCTCGACGGAGCAACATCTCTTGGCGCCGTGGATTTTCCTTCGCGCGAGAGGATCCCTTGAGACTCCTCAACGTGGGTTTGGATGCGCGCGTCATCGAATCTCTGCCCGTCTTTGAGTACAAAGTGAAGAGCTTTAAAGACGCGCTCGAATGCGCAGTCTGTCTGTCGGAATTCGAGGAGAACGAGAAAGCTCGGCTTCTGCCCAATTGCAAACACAGCTTTCACGTAGAATGCATAGACATGTGGTTTCGTTCACATTCGACTTGCCCGATTTGCAGAACGGGCGCTCAGCCGAAACAGAGGTCAGGTAATAATAATACAGATGACATTTCAATTACCCTAGAATTGATTTCTTTCGGTAACAGAGAAATACACATCGGCCCAGGTCTCGAACAAGGGGAAACGAGCTCTCAAGAAGCGAAAAGTGCTGTGGACGAAGGGCCGTCCACCAGCGAAATCTCCTCCATGCCGGAAACCGCCATTGATATGGCCGGGAGGCCTGAAAGCGAGAAACAAGTGTACTTGCAGAATGGATCGCAGTTCTCAAGAACTGCTCTGCATTCACTGAAGAGAATTCTGAGCAGAGGCAGAGAGGGGAGGGTCTTCCCCGATGCTCCGCGAGATCATCGGATCGAATCCGAGGGGCAATCATCGGACAGAAATTAATTTCGAAGAAGTTTTTCATTTTGGTTCATTTTTCAGTCATAATACTATTTGGATGGACGGACTTGTGGTTTCGTTCGCATTCAACTTGCCCGATTTGCGGAACGGGCGCTTAGCGGAAATAGAGGTTAGGGAATAATGACATGGATGAGATTTCCATGAACGTAGAATTGATTTCTACAGGTAATAGAGAAATCCGCATCCGCCCAGGATTCGAACAGGGCGAATCGAGCTCTCAAGAACCAAAAACCGCCATGGACGAAGGGCCCTCCACGAGCGTAATCTTATCGATGCCGGAAACCGCCGTTGATATGCCTGAAAATTTATGGCGTTCTTGCACAGTGGATCGCAGGCTGCGCTCCATTCACTGAGGAGAATGCTGAGCAGAGGCAGAGGGGAGGGTCTTCCCTGATGCTCTGCTAGATCACGGGATCGACACCGAGGGACAACCACAACCGCAGACGCACTGTAAGGTAACTTTCCTTAAGGTGAACATTGTCGACGGAAATTGATTTCACCGTTTATTTTCATTCTCGTTTCACTCAGCAACGGTCCGGAGATTTTGCTTTTACCGAGTTGTGGATGGTTATTATTGTAAATTGATAACGAGGATGGTTATTATTTTTAATTGTAAATTAATAAAAATAATTATTATTAATGAGCATAATAATTATAATGATAAGATGATTCATAACTCTCGTAGAAAATTTAAGATATTTGAAATGACTAATGCTTAATAAATTGGTAAAAAATAAAATTAAAAAATTTCCGTGGGTCATCCGGTATGAGAAATATAGACGTCTTGTACATCAAAAGTGGTTAGACAATTTTTGGGATAATTGTTATGGAATGGTGTTAATATTCGTAATCTACTTTTAATCAGAGAAAATTAGGACACTTGGAAATGATAAGTCTGACGAGTTTATAGCTCGTAAAGTGGTAAAATTTAATTTGGTGGGATGTTTAAATATATAACACATATAAACTTTTTGTTTATGAAAAGTTAGTATTCTATAGGTTAAAATCATAGTTGAGGATATAGTCATATGTAATTTTGTAATATTCTTATTAAACAAAACACGAATAAAAATATTACTAATTTAATAGGTAATATCCATATTTATAATTTGATGTTCATAAAATATATCTATTAAAATAGATTTTATTTTAATAGATGTGTAAACTTTCTTCAAGAATTAGCTAACAAATGATTTGGATATCTATTACACCTCTTGTAACCCTCACCAATCGGGGACGTGTATCCTCTATTGAGTATAGGGTGATTACAACTTATACAAAATGCATTTTATAAATATGCTATATAATTTCTATTGGTTCTTTCATTTATTACAGTTGATATTTTATTGGTTCCTTTATTTATTACTCTCTGATATGTATAGAAGTGTAAGGGTCATTACAATTTATACAAAAGGCATATTATGAATATGTTATAGGATCTTTATGGTTCATTCATTTACTACTGAAACTTGTTGATATGCATAGAACTGAATCATACATGTTTATGTTGTTATTCCCATTTTTGACAAAGTGTCTGTAACTCTATTCTATTCATGGTACACATGCTTGTATGTGATCTTATGAAAGGTCAGCTCCATAATCCAAATACACCTCATCCATGCATAAGAATGAATGGATTGAATTGAGAAGATCCTTGTACCCATTCTATGATATTTTTTGAGTCCCCGTAAATCTTTAAAGTCTCAATACCCAACCATTTTGCACATACTAATGTCCCCCATAGTGCAATAACTTATGCCTAGTTGTTTGTGCCACTTCCTCCTTCCCACCATAAATGGTGAAAAGTGCTTTTTCCATTACAATATATGCCTTGCATCCATATTTTCTTTGCTCACAACTCCCATCAAAAATTCCAACTGGGAGTTCCTTCCAAATGTCGATATACTTGATGATTCTTTTATGGCCTTTTCTAATAATTGGTCCAATCTCCCCAAACTATGCAACAATCTTTATTATTGTTTCCATTATATTTGGTTCTCTATGTTTAAAGATCTTTTTGTTTCTGCATCTCCATGTCCCCAAAAATATATAAAAGCGTAATTTTAAGTGTTTCTTATGTGAGATGAACCAGGAGGATAAACATCCCTCAATCGATCCATGTTACCACCTGCCTTTGATGTTGAGTAGTGTCATAACTCCATCCCAAATAGATTTTGCAAATGGTCATATTAAAAATAGGTGGTGTGTGTCCTCAATGGCTTCCAAGCATAGGGAGAAGATGCCCGGACCTTGAAATCCCCTATGGAACTAGCCAATTAAAAATTTAAGCTTCATGGGAATGTCCCAATGCCATGTTTTTTTATACCACTGGAGTCTTTCATCATTTGTATCTAAAGGGAATCTGGAATATATGTCTTTGACAACAATCTTCCCCTTTTTAAGTGTGCCCACCCAATGCATTTTATCATCTACATTAGAGAGAAAACCTCCAACCTATATTAAACAATGGATGTAATCCTTCCATTCTATACCCCATCTCCCTTATAGCCCCATAGTCTCTGCATTCTGCCACATTCGAGTACCAAAATTATCTCAGTAGTGACCTGTCAGATGTAAGTAATATCTATTTGGGATAAATGATATAAGTGGGGCAGAAAGTGAATGACTTGATATCATCCAAACCCACCTGAATCTGTCAACCATCGCCAATCTCACATCTCATCCCAGTAAAGAACCACTGTTTATTTTTCATCATACTACACCAAATGCATGATGCACCTTTTTACTCCTTTTCCCCTTCTCTAATCCACTATGTAGATTCCATATGACGAAAGTATTTCCCCTTCATGATATTTTTCCATATACATGTGCCATATAGTGCCCTCCAAAGGGATTTTGTGACCCATGAAATATTAAAATGTTTCGTATCCAATATATCTCATCCGCCACTTTGAATAGGTCGAGCTATGGTGGACATACAGACCAGGTGATATTTCCTTCCTATACTTTTACCCACACAAATAAATCTAGCCATTATTTTATGGATCTTATGTATAAGTTCCTTTGGAAATATATACAAATGCATTGAGTAGACCGACATATTTTGTAGAACAGATTTGAAAAGGGTGAGTCTAACCCAGGGAAATCCACTTATTTTGCCAAAAGAATAATTTGTTCTCATATTTTTTAACAACCAGGTCTAGTATTTATTTCCATATTTGTTTGGTTTCAATGTATATCTGAGGTAGTTGAATCCATCATCTATCTGAATCTTTGCAAATTCAAACATATGGAAAACTTCCATATTTACTGTTGCACCTTGAGAAACTATAAAAAGGGTTAATTTGCCTTTTTTCATGAATAAACCTATAGCCATACCAAATGTAGTTAGTATCTCATAATTTTGACTCCATTCTTCAATGCTATTCTCTCCACCCAACATCAAATCGTCCACGAACATTGAATGTGTACTATATATGTCCTCTGATACATTAACCCCTTTAATCAAACCCCTATTCTTTACTTTCAATAATTTCCAAATCAATCTGTCCATAACAATTATGAACAGTAATGGTGACAAGGAATATCCCTGTCGCAACCCCCTTAAAGAGTTGTAGAAAGAGGTAGGTAGCCCATTGATGATCATAGCAAATTTTGCAGTCACAACACATGCCATTATCCATTGGATATTCCAGTGGCTAATTCCAATCTTCTATAGTGCCAATCACAAGAACTCCCAATGAAATAATATGCCTTATTAAGATTGATCTTCAGAAGACTAGCTTTTACTTTTTGGGTCTTGATGGAGTGAGTCCTAGATCAGTTGGCAGTCCAAAAAGCCAAACTGTGTTGGATAGATGTGTTTAGATAAGGAACGTGTCATTCTGTTTGCAATGATTTTAGATATCATTTTATAAGTAGCATTACAAAGGGAAATGGGCCTAAAATCTGGAAAATATGTAGGTTGCTCCTTTTTTGGTATCATAGTGATAAATGTGGCATTGATTGCCCCTGGAATGAATCCCTTAGTCTTGGATTCCTCCGTAGCCACCAGAATGTCAAGCCCCAATAGATCCTTAAAGTGAATAAAGAGTTCTACGCCCTGACCATTAGGTCCGGGGCTCTTGTTCTTTGCACTGGAATTTAGCACTCCTTAAACTTCCTCCATCGTAATCGGTCTCTCCAATGATTAGTTATTTGCATATGAGAACATATTTGGCATTTGACTGAAGAAGACCCTCTGAGTCGAGAATGTATGATTCCTCTCCCGAAATTGGTTCCTGAAATAGTTGTTGGTAGCTTGTTCCAATTCTACTTGGGCAGAGATGTATTTATCATCCTCGATCCTCAAACCCCAAATGCCATTTTTTTTCTTCTACTTGTGGCATGCCTATGAAATAACTTGAAGTTTTTATCACCAGTTGTCACCCATGTGAGCCTGCTCTTTAATCATCATTCCTCTTTTCCCATATGAAGAATCTACCTTTTTCGAGTCTCAAATTCCAAAAATTGCCTCTTGTATGACTCAAAGAAATATTTAGGTTCATTTGGGTCCAAAAGCTTGGACTATATTTCTTCATTATCCTTTAGTTCCTTCCTGTGTGCCCTATTTTTACCACCTACCCATGAACTCACAACTAGCTTAGTGACCTCAATTTATGACCCAGACAAACCAATTCACCTTGTTCCGAAATGTTTCTATAATTAGTCCAACATCTTTGAATGAGTTCATCAAAGGATTTTTCCTTCAACCATGCATGATTGAATTTAAATGGATAGGCTCTATGATCTGCCATCCCTTCCCATGAGAGTAAGATAGGTTGATGATCGGATATGTAAATGGGTAGTACTAGTGAGTGAATCCCAAACATGCACCCTACCAATTGTGCATTCACCAGAAAATGGTCAAGGTGCTTAGAAATACCTGCTGACCCTTATCAACCATTACTCTAGGTCAGTGCCATGTGGCTTAGGGATATATCACACAAATTGCTAGAATCAATGATTCCCTTGAAATATGAATCAAGCGGACCTATCATGGATTTTTTCCCCATACTTCATCAAAACTGAGAGTGAAGTTTAGATCCCCAACCACAATCATCGATTTAAGGTCCAAAATTCCAAATTTCCCAATGTGGTCCCAAAATAATTTTCAACCTTTGTATGGAGCATATGAATTTACAATCTGAATCTCAGAGTGATTACCCTTCACGTAACTAGATAAGATTATACACGCACATGAAAGATAAGCCTCAAGCTTAATTTCCTTTGGGTTCCGTTGTAGTGAAAACACAACACCCCTATTTTATCCTATCATAATAGACATGGGGACCATTTTTTTGCATTGCATGTAGGATTTGAGCATTATGGACTCATTTCAATTATAATTTTCTTTTTATTTACACTTGTTTTATTTTTAGTTTGCCTTAAATGTTACTAATTTTGTTGTTAATAACAATTTTTTTTATATTTTAAATGATTAGGATTAATTAATAAATAGCCCCGAGACCAAGTTCATGTTACAACATGGGAAATGAATCTTTAATAAACAAATAACAAAACTTTAGGTTATCAAAATATTATTTTGAGAATCTTTATAACCAAAGTTCGATGAATATAAACGCAAA
Source organism: Pinus taeda (assembly GCA_000404065.3). Classification (NCBI taxonomy): domain Eukaryota; kingdom Viridiplantae; phylum Streptophyta; class Pinopsida; order Pinales; family Pinaceae; genus Pinus; species Pinus taeda. Next base: position 137,613 of record APFE031206495.1, read on the forward strand.
TAACACACAACGTACATAATAAAACACTATTGGATAAATACCCATATTGGAGTTCCTGTTATGTGTCAGCTCTGAAAGTTTCGATATGACATATATGTTGTATGTTCTGATATCTGCCATAGCCTCCGATATTCAATATGTCATTCCCTTCATTCTCTGATCTCCCATACCATATAACCTCTGATCTCTGATATGCGATATAAATTCCGACCTCATATATGTTTTAATCTTTGATATTTCGGACCTGATTTGATTTAAATTTTGGATTAATTATAAAAATTCATCCACTCTCATATTGGAGCTTTTGAAATGACACATATCTAAAATCGTCGATATGACTTAACCTTTTGATAACTAATATGGTTGCGGATTTGACGAGCTTTATCACAACGATTTAATATAGTACCACATCCGCTCCATATAGGAGCCGCCCAATATCACAACTATTTATTTTGTTTCATTTTAAAAGTTATGATATCCATTTCTTCGATACCTGATAACATCTGCCACTTGTCATTTGCATAAAAGGTCGATGTTATATTTATTAAAACCGTTATTTAAATGGTTTTCAGGTTTTATGTTACGTATTTTGCTTTCAAAGTTATTTTAGTTAAGTTTAATAATAAATCTCTGATTTCCTCTGTGATTTGTGTAGCAGGACATAATGCTGTGTTCAGTCCATTCTTCTAAAGGCCCCCTGCCATGTGGCAAATATTGTTCGAAATTAACTCAACTGTTGTAATGAACTCCATAACATGCCATGACAAATAACAGCTAATGGATCCTTTAGACAACAACAAATTCCATTGGTTCAACTAAAGAACAACACTTCATTGCAACAATTTCCAAATTCGGCTTGAGATCCAACAGAAGAAAAACCTCTAGATTCATTAACTTTATATTTCTTGAGAGATACGAGGGGACTAGAACTTGGTAAATCTTGTATAAATACCGTTGAATTCAGTGTAATGGGGGAGGTTGTGATCCACTCAAGGGGGGTTCTCTGTAGTTGTTATATTTGTTCAATAGAACTATTGTTACGTACAGAAAAGACTAATTATAGAGAAAACATAGGTTTTGTGGCTCTGTTCTCATTGCTTAGCACTATTACAGGTAATGTGATTATGGGTCTGAGCTACTCCAGGACTACACATTTGTAATGTAATTTTGGCATTTTTTAATTAATTCTTGTTCTTGTTTACTATCACTGGAACTCGGGATTATTGTCTCACTGTTATAGTTTCATTTTTGGTTCTGATATTTATTCTAAACAATATTATGTTTCTTTGATATTATGCACTATTGTTGTTTCATTGACATTTTGTTGTTGAAGCTTTGATAGAGCTATCTTTGCAAGGAAAAATGAGATTGAAATCAATCTTAATTCATTGAAGTATTCCTGTGGTGACTCGTAACTATTTATTATTCATTTGCATGCTTATTTTTTTTTCACTTGTATTAGTTAATGTGAACTACTTGTTAGAAAATTATATATTACAAAGAAATGGAACACATAAAATATATTGGAGAAATATAAACACAGAAAATGCATAAAACAAGAGAGACACAAATATACGTGTTTAACCTAGTTTGGGCTACGTCCACAGAGAAACAACGAATCCTTTCTTTTATATTATTCGGAAAAATGAAGAGATACAACCTACAACATATTCGTTGTAATTCCCTCTTGTCTCTCACAGAATCTCCTCTCTCTTTCTCACTCAGAATATAGATCTACATAGATGCAATACAATTCCCTCATATATAGTGAGGGCTTTTCTGCTAGGGGGAAAAAACCCTAAATTAAACATAACTTCTACCATCAGATTTCTGCCTAATGAACGAACCAGATTGACTACGGAATTACAACATTTTACAAGGAAGTTTTACATCTATTTTTAGCTTCGAGGGTGCTACCCCTGACCCCCCCTGGTGGCACACATTTACGGGCAGTGTTGCCACCACATTACGAACTGGGGTCCAATGCAGCGATACCTCTGAATAAAGAACATAATCAGGCCCCACAACCAACAATATCCCACTTGGAGACTAATTATAACAACTCCACCTCTGCTTAATTTGCTGGACAATGACTCCACTTTGTGTAGAAAATCTGTGATAGGTTAACCCGATAATGCAATATAAATCAAGGAAGAATATTATAACCTACTTCTACTATCAATTTGCGGAAGCTTAAAGATCGATTTGAACAATATAACTAGAAGAAGAAGAATCAATGGCACAATACACATGAAAATAGTTTGGGGAAAGTCTCAGATAAAAACCCCACACTATTGTATTATCATACATGGTGGCAATACATAGGAATTATACAAATCCTTGGCTCTCAAAGCTAGCCAGCTCTCAGTACAATCCTCATAGATGCTCACAGGCAATCTTGGATTCTCTCCAACCTTCCTCTCTGCCCTCTAAGCTCCTATTTCCTTGTGTTGTTCCTTATGGATGATTAGCCTATTACCAAGTGGAAAAACAAACCTTCAAGACTGTGCAATCCTCAAGGATGAATCCTTGACTGCATGCATGAGTTTTCTCCATGAGAAAACACATGAAACTGATAGTACACTGTCCTTGAACATTAATCTCACCTAGGTCTTTCTCAGAATAGACATGCATGATTTTCTGATGAGGGAATATTCAATTAACTGGAGTAGCACTAGTTGATTGCATTAATGCATCAACTGATTGTTAACTCACTATTAGTTCCTCAAACAGTTTGGAACTAATTTAACTAGACTTAACTCAGTAAAATGACTTAACTAATTACAACTCAAATATTATTCAATGTTATCTCCTTAATTTAAGGGATAACTCTTGCATGACTTCAAAAAGACTTCTAACTTGAATTTCTCCAATTAATTAATTTAAAATAAATTAATTAATTGTTTCCAAGTAGCTGTTAAGACTAAATTTGATTTTAATTCACAATTTAATTCAAGGACAAATTAAATTGAAATATTCTTGTTGCCACATTTCAACACTCCCTCTCAACAAGAAAGGGATTATCTTCCACCCCGATCCTGTCTCTATGGAACTCAAATTTACACTTTGATAATTCCTTTATCAAAATGTCAACATCTTGCTCCTTTATCGAAATATACTGCAACAACATGATCCTCCTCGACCTAGGAAAAGCCACGAGAAACAAATCTTGCCTTATGCTTCTCCCCACTACCATCAGTGGCTTGCTTTACCTTGTAAAGCCAACGGGAACTCACAACTGAGTTGTTCTCTGGTCTCGAAACAACATCCCAAACACTATAACGAACTATGGATTCATACTAATCCACCATAGCATTAGCCCAAATCGGTTGTTGCACTGCTTCCTCAAAGGAAGATGGTTCGGTCTCAACACATTCCTCAGCAAGGGCCATGTATCCAGTGTACCTATTAGGTGACCTCCTCTGTCTACGCTGAGAAGATGGTGCTCCCACATTCTCTCTCACATCCTTCAACAATCTGTCAGCTTCTCTTATGCACTTTCATCCATCTCTGGAAGACTCTGCTTGAGTGGATGTCTCCACTTCTGGAACTGCTACATGCGGTTACTTTGCATCAGTTTGAGGCTCCTCCTCCTTAGGAACCAACAGCTCCTCCATAGCCTGTAGTTGGAGCTCCCTCTCAAGGGAAACTCACATGGCTTTTTGCTGTTCAAACTTGAGATCTCTGCGAACCACTGTCCTCTGACTAGTAGGCAAGTACACCCAATATTTGTGAGATGTATAAGTGTACCCCACAAATATCCCCAACTACGTTGTCGTCCTTTGTCACATGGCAATATACCGATGAGACAAAGATCCTGAAGTGACCCACATTTGGTCTCTTACGGGAGAAAGCTTCCTCTGGTGTCTTCATCCCAAGTATGTGATGCATGCTTCTATTCTGCAAAGAGACCGCTATGTTGCAGGCCTTAGCCCACAAATGAAGTGGTAGGCCTCGGTCATGCAGCATTGCCCATGCTGCCCCTACAATAGTTCCGTTCTTCCTCTTGGCCACCCCATTCTGCTGTGGGTTATGAGGTGCCGTCAACTCTCGTTTAATTCCTTCTGCTACACAGAAGTCCTTAAACTCTTGAGAGACATTTTCCCCACCATTGTTGCTTCTCAAGGCCTTTATCTTCTTCCCTGACTCTTTCTCGACCAAATCTGTGAACTCACAAAACTTTGTGAAACTTTGGTCCTTCTTCTGCATGAAATAAATCCAGCATTTACGAGAATATTCATCAATGAAAATCACATAATATCTTTGCTTCACTATGGATGCTGTCAAGAATGGTCCACACAAATTAGTATGAACTTGCTCTAAGATAGCCTCTGCTCGACTGTCTCAATCATGAAAGGAAGACTTGGTGTAGTTTCCCAAGGTACAACCTTTGCATGTGTCAACTTGCTCAAGTTTACCTTTGCGAAGTCTTGTAGATATCTGTTGCATTATCTTCAAAGCCCCATGATGCAAATGGCCCAACTGCCTATGCCACAACTCACCAATGTCTTGGCTTTGTACCAATTCTTCTTTTGTACTCAATGTTGCACAATCATCTACCTCTAGTTTACAAATATTCTTCACCCGAATCCCTATCCTCTTGCTCTGACCCATGGCTATGTGTCTTAGGAATGCTTTCCTTTACTAAATACAATGTCGTAGCCTTTGTCCTCCAACATCGCGACCGATACCAAGTTCTTCTTCAGTCCAGGCACATACATCACATCTGTCAAGGTGAGAGGAGCTCCATGCTCCCTCTGAAAAGCAATCGTGCCCACTCCTGCAACACTATACCTTCTATCATCACCCATCTCTATGTGCACCTTGAGGTCTTTCTTCTCCAAGGCACCGAATAAATTTTTATCATCGGTCATGTGGAATGAGTCTCCACTGTCAAGATACCAGACACGACACATCATCGATGACACCATGAATGCGACGAGGGTAAAGTCCATTTCGAATTGAGAGGTTAATGCCTCACCTTACGATCCTTCTAAGGATCCCTTCTTGGACTTCTTCGATGGGGAATTAGTCACATAATGTCCCATCTTGTGACAATTAAAGCATCTTACTTTAAACATGTCACTCTTCTTCCCTCCACGAGAAGAATTCGATTTGAAATGGGAATCCTTCCCCTTCCCTTTCCTTTCCTTACTTGCTAAGGCCATATTTTCTTCATCATCATTCTTGGATGAAGAACCATATTGTGTGCTACTCCTGATATCCTCCTGCATAAGATCACCCCATAGTCGTTCCCAATCCAGCAATTTCTCCCTTCCATTCACAAACTCCTGATAGTTATTCCAAATCTTTGGAAGGCCAAGGAGAGCAAGGCTCGCCATATCATCATCGGAAGTAGTTATTCCCACACTACCAAGTTCATCTCTACAGGTGGTGAGCCTATTCAGATATGTGGAAATCGTATCACCCTTCTCCATCATCATTCTTCGAAGCTTATCCTTGTGCGCCAATTTCCTCTAGTCGCTATTGTTCTGGTAGAGGTCCTTCAATGTCTTCCACATTGAAAATAGAGTATCCTTCTATTGTGCTGTACAACAACCCCCCATTTCATAAAATTTTACATTCAACTATAATATGAAATGGGTCCCTTTTAGATTTATGAATAAAATTGGTATCAACTCATCATTCCTCAAAAGGCCCAAAAGAAACAATACATTATAAACCTTTTGAATGAACATAAATCGGTCTTATAAAAATAAATGAATAATTCTTTATTATTGCGATAAAGTGATCGCAAGATCGCATATCGCAATAAAAAAGGATGCATAACAAAAAAAAGACCCATTGGTTTGCCCCGATCCGACAAGCGAATAACTATCGGATATCAGGAAAGGTAAGCGATTGTAACAAAAGGCCCTCTCTCTTTGCTCCGATGCGATATCGCTATTGGCGATGGGGGAATATAGCATACACAAAAAAAAAGCACCCTTCAAAAACTCCCGATGCAAATTAGCTTTATCGCTATTGGCAATCAGGGATTTCGTAATGACACAAATGTAACTACTCGAGCATTCCTCCGATCTCCGATTGCGATAAAGCTAAGCGCGAATTTCAAAAAGGATTGTAAAGGCTTGAGTATATTATGTTAAATTATTATTAAAAGCCTTTCTATTCCCAATAGCGATTCACTTGTGATTAACCGCCAAAAAATCAAAGCCACGCTTAAATAAATTATTCGGCGAATAAACGACATGATGAGCATTTAAATGATTAATAGGATTAAATGGCCAATTAATGGAGCAGTTATGCCAAAATCTCTTCAGAGATTGTATCCGCGGAAATATTATTTTAATCCTTCATTTTTCATTGATTGATATAACTCTTTCATACTTGGTGTGCACCACCTATTCTCTGCATTACGTTCATTTTATCTCCTGCGCAGAGCTCCTCCGAAGCAGCAAATTTAGGCCAAATGGGGAAGAAATGTAAAAGATTTAGAACATCTTCAGCTCCCACAGTAACAAGACAATCTACCGCCGATCTGGGACCAAGTAAAAAAGGATTGATCTCAGACACTACATGTCTTGGTCTTGGAAATACTAGTTGGCAAAGCATCTATAATCTTGTTGAAGCCGAAGAGCCTGACGTTGTATCAGTACAAGCTACAGCAGGTTCGAACCGAAAGTCCGAGGCCACCCTAAAGGATTTAGCCGATTCCTACTTACACCGAAGAGCGGCTCGAGAGAAAATTCTTCCATACACAGATGTAGTAAGGTGGGAGTTGAGGAAATCCGAGTTACAAACAGAACATTTTGCACAATTGACGGGAGAGTCTTCGGCTCATTTCAACCTAATGATTTGAGACAAATGTACCATTTGCTTGAACCACAAAAGAAGTATAACAAAGCATTTCTGGAGAAGTTCAGAGATGAAAGTGAAACTGAATCAGCACCTATATGGGAATGGAGACAGAACCCCGCAAGACACAAGCATGAGTCCTCGGGTAAGTACTCTGTCGATTCATTATGTTCTCCTTATTGTTACAATGATGTGTAGGATTTGGGGGTTGCACGATTCCTCAAAATTCTCAATAGAGATGGTTCCTTTAATGGAAGCAGCAGTCAATAGCGAAATAATGGATTGGGGAAATATATTATCTGATTAGTTAGCAACTTCTATTCTTGAGTTCATAAATAAAACTCGCATTACCGATAGGTCTATTCCTCCATTTTATTATAGTGCCTACATCTTAGATACTCTTTGTTTTAACTCCGAATTTCCTATGCTAGGGTGGAGATGGACTCCACAATACCCCATGCCGATTCATATCTATCGCCAGAAGTTGTGGATAGCACATTATAAAGACCACCTTTATCAAGTTTGTAATGGATTTATGTTACCCATTTACTATGCAATTTTTGACATCCCTGCTCCGCAGATTTCCTCGTAAGCAGAGATTGACTTGACCGCCGTAGGAAACTTGTTCAGAGAGGATAAATTTACATATATAAGAGTTTTCGACAACCTTGCTAGACCTCATGTTCTTCCCTTGTACATACCCGACAAACTATTGGCTAGAGAAATAGCATACCATATTACGTCCGCAGGAGCAACCAAGACTCTGAGGAATTCAAAGAAGCAAGTTTGGCCTCCTTTTCCTCTAAGGTGTGGTGTTTACACTCTGCATGACTATAAGCATGCATAGAAAGAAGCAGAAAAGATAAATGTACTGAATCTCGCCACTCTTCCTAATAGACGGTTTGATCTAAGGAAAATCATCTATAATGTACTTGAATAAGCAAAACTCACTAAGTTTGAACATAAAGAAGATGAGTTTGATGACCTATTTTCTTCGGCGGAGTCATTATTTCAGATTGAAACACTAGCTAAAATGAGATATCACGACGAAGGGTTAGTAGAATTCAACAAACTCAGAGAGCAGAGGTTGCAAACTCTGCCTCTAGATTTACTAGCCACTGCCCCGATGACACAACCAAGTGAGCCTGAACAGTGACTTACCGACGAACCTCCTGCTACATCAGAAATTTTTGAAGAATTCCAAAGAAAATAGCAAGAGGAAGTCCGAAGGAAAGAGCAGGAGGAAGTACAGAGGAAAGAACAAGAGGAAGCGCGAAGGAGAGAGCAAGAGAAAATACATGAGAAGGAACAGGAAAAAGTGCAGGATAAGAGCAGCAAGGATGTGAATGTCGATACCTAGATTGATCCGAAATTGCTCCAAGAATGGCAGCAATTCGATTCCATCATAAGCAATCTGGAAATCTCAAAAGATACCGATACATCCAAAGCGACAGATACACAGGATATAGCGTTAGAAAAGGTTCCAAGTGAACGAACCAGCGGTCTACCCCCTAGTACAGACTTAGAAATAATTCTGAAAGATCCTTCGGATCAAATCATTTTGCAGGTGGAGGATATACCTCCATTGGATGTCTTTTACAACCCAAAACACAAGGTCGTAGTAAAGCGACAACAGAAAAGGAGAAGGATTGATCAACCTTCCCTGTTCCCCGAACAAATAGAGATAGCCAATGTAGTTTGGAAAGAGGATTTCGATCCTTCCGATGACCTAACAAAGTTGTCCCAGTATGCCGGAGCCTATTCGGCAGCCACCATGGACAAGGCATCGGAAGTAAGTAATTGCTAAAAGAAAAGGACCAGGCAATTATTTTGTTACAAACACAGCTATCGAAGGCACAACAGAAATATGAACAATTAAAACAACAATTGTCAACTCAGCAGCAGTTAAATAATCAACTGAATAAGCAGCTACTTGAAGAAAGACAGAGGGTAGATTCAAGCGCAATTCAAAGGCAAAAATAATTATCGGAAGCATTGGAAAAATTGAAGACGATGAATGAACTAATGGTGAAGACAAAAGATGAGCAAATTGCTCAATTATCACTTCAAATAGAGACGTTCAAGAGTCTTCCGCATCCTACCAATTTCAGGACAGAAGCGCTACAGGTTAATAAGGCACTGGTAACACAAATAAGACTTTTCTGTCATAAAATTTCTCAAGTTGAGACCCTATGTGACATAACAGCATCAATAATTGATAAATTAGTTGATGCTAGACATGAATTAGAGCAGGCCGATGAGACCTTAACAGATTTTCTTACTTGGCAAGACACCAGTGAGGGACATGCAACAAATTTGCCTAAAATCCTAGAATGACATAAAGAAATCCTATTCTTGGAATGACAGTCCCAGTTGATGAAGGCAGAGAGAGAAGTTTCTAGATGGAAATTATCCACAAGTAATTTTATTGAATTAATTAACAATACTCTCTATTTATCTAATATGATCTCGTAATGTACACCAGGTAAATTTCTATCGGCTAAAACATTGGAGCAATCATGTTATCAAGAGCTGGAAAAGAATGGAAGGTTGATTACACGTATTCAAAGTTTAACTTGGGACACCTATTGGTTGTTCCTAGTAAAACGATACAGGCAGAGAGCTGCCCTGCAATCAGGTGTATCATTCCCGATATACATAATGCCACATACTCGGCTTAGCTCCATTCTCATCTCAGCTGCCCTCAAGAAGTGGAACCGATGCTAGCGATATGCCAACTCAGATCAAAGGGAAAACAACCAGAGTGATGAATCATGTTGCCGACTACCAAATTGTTGTGAAGAAGATATTCAAGATCAAGTTATACTAATTAAATAGAATTTTATTTTTGTAGTTAGTTAGTTTAATTAAGTATTTATAGACCCTTTCATACATTTAGAAAGGGTCCTCAGTTTTTGTATAAGACTCAAACCTGAAGTTGCACTACTATACTTCAGGTATATTTTTTTATAAAGACTGGGCCAAATTATTCCAATTTTTGACAACGAAGCTTTTATGTGGATGTGCACTACTGCCTTTATTTAAAAGTATCTATGAGTCAAAAGAAGGAATTCGAATTGCGATTGATCTTGGGAATGATTTGCAACACATATGGTACTACTATCTATGTTCTAAATTCATTCTTTTTATGTGAATTGTTATTTGATTACTCTTGCTATTACTGAATATATGCATGTGTTTCAACAACATTCTTTATATTTTCCACTATTGGATGTTTACAGGATGCTTTTCTTTTAATCATACATGTATCAGTAATATATAAAAAATAAGTGTAATAATGTTTTATTAATTACTTTGTTCAACTATTTGAACAAAGCAATTATTATATGAATGCATGTCTATTTTTATCAAATAGAGTCATCTATATGCTTTAATTATAAACAGAGATTATCAAATGTTGCACTTAAGAATAGAAATTTCCCGGGATAGAACAGTTATTTGTAGTTTCGCTTTTTAGATTAAGTCATCCATCCATTATCACTTATTAAGAAAACCAGTCACTCATCCATCCCCTTTTTATTCATCATTGAAAAATTGGTCCCATTATCTCCAGTCGGAGCCACCATACCAAACGGAAAAGGAGCTGCATTAAGGTCCGAACCAGGTGGTTTTCCCCGATGTTGATGCAACGATTTTTTAGGCATCAACCTTTTTGGCACTAGAAGGACGGCATGAACTATGAATGGCGAGTAAATCAAAATCTATAGACCATTCTCAGAGTAAATCTCCCTCCACCTCACCTCGGACCTCCCGTTTTCATTTTGAAATACCAGTATCCAAACGAAAAGAAGAGGAATCAACTACCACTGCTCAATCCCATCAAACTTCAGAACGATTAAGTCTTGAGTCCCCTAAAGTTCAGTCTCTCATCCAGAAACTTCAAGGTTTTTCCATATCACCTCAGAAATCTAAGGTATCTCAAGGAAGTGAGACTTCGCAATTCAATCTACCTCACCCTCTCACCAGACTTCAAAGCGGAAAACTCGGCATTGAACCTGCTGAGTTGCCTTTACCAAAAAGGAAAAAGGCTAAAAAGAACACTGAAGTATCTGGTAGTGAGACCTTTTCTTCATCATCCTCCATCTCATCCTCTCCAGTGCGAAGTCAAACATCCACTCCCCAATTACATATTGTTGTTCAACAGGGATCACCAACTTCAACATCACAATCTATTCAATCTTCAACACCAACTCCTCCCTAAACACCAGGAACTCCATTGGCAATTGTTGTTACTTCTAAGATGGCCTAGAATCCATGGAACAATCTTGGTCTGGTCACTATGCCTGCACCATTACATCCATTACCTAATTATCCTGGGAAATGGTTACCAAAATTTAATCCAGATGCTCAAACATTGACCGAGGAACATATTAACAATTTCATGTTATCAGTTAATCTAAAAGGAGTGACAGAAGAAGATGTTGTCGTTAGGCTTTTCCCCTACACTTTACAAGGATCAGCTGGGTCTTGGTATTTTTCCTTACACTCTGGATCCATTACCAGCTAGAATATCTTTCAGGAGAAGTTTCTCACTAAGTATGGTGATGATAGATCTTTAGCGACACTAATTAATGATCTTTCAAATCTAAGGATTGAATCTAGAGAACCTATCAAGGAATTTAACTCCCGATTCAATAAACTCTTGAATAAAATCCCTACTGATTCCAAGCCAAGTGAGAAAATCAGAAGCGAGTGGTATATAACATCCCTACCTTCAAATATAGCCATTTTTGTAGATAGGGGTGGAAAACCAACTTTAGACGAAAACATGAAAGAAGCGCTTGCTGTGGAGAAACGCATTATTGCTTTAGAAAAGAAAGCTACTCTCGAAGATAGGAAATCCAAAAAAGTTTCTTTTCAAGATAATTCAAAGAAGAAAAACCCTAAAGATCCATATGATATGGAGGGTTTACAAAAGGTCCTCAAAACAATGTCAAATGAAATGGTTGAAATCAAAAAACAAGTAGCAGAGACTTCAACAAAGAAACCATTTAGGAATTTTAAGAGACCTGAGTCAAAACCACCAAATGTTATATCTAATGTAGACTCAGATCCTGAAGAGGAAGAAGAAGATGAAACAATTTCACCATCCGATGAACTCGAAGAAGAGGAAGTTGTCGAATGCCATGGAATGTGGGACTTCATATTACCTAACTCCGACACAGAAAATGAACAAGAAGCTTTCCCTGTGACTACCAGGAGTAAAGGTGCCCCTGAACCTATCCAGACAAATTCAAAGAAAAGAAGTGCAGGTACTACTACTACAAAGGAAAAGGTACCCACAAAGAAGCCGACCGTAACATTACCTCAAAACCAACCATCATCCTCAAATATACCTTCAACATCTAAAACGTTGGTAGTCACATATTTAATTGATTACAATATTGTTGATGATTATGAAGAATAAAAAGGCAAACATCACCATGTTTGAACTTAGTAAATTAAAACATCAGCAGAAATTGCTTCTTAAAGAACTAAATGCAGTCCCTTCTTTGCCTCTTCCTAGTGCTAAAGCTGCAAATGATTCAGGTCAACCACCTTCTGGTAGGATTGAAGCTACTGATACGATTTTAATTGGAGATAGATAAAATTCCCATACTCCCCCTTTCCTCTTAACCTATGAGATCTATAATCGAAACCTGCACAATTGTTTGATTGACTCAGGGACATCCTCTAATATAATGCTAGCTTCAGTTTGTTCCAAACTGAACATTGAACCCCAAAAGTCTGCAATTCACATTGTGCAGTTGGATAGAACCAAGGTCTAGGTTTTAGGGGAAATCAACTCTGTAACTATCAGGTTATTAGCTGATCCACGAGTAGTTCAGAGAATCGATATCTTAATTGCCGATATACCTTAGTTTTATGGTTTAATCTTGATTAGGGATTGGTATGAGAAACTCCATGGTTATATTTCTACTGATTGGTCCCATATGTGGCTACCTTATAAGGGAAAGCCAAATCAAATTAAAATCAATCGGGAGAAACATATGACCCATACTGTCACTAAATTTGAATAGGAGAATCAACCAATAGCATTTAATAATAATATTTTGGGGAATTACTCTTTTGAATCATTCTTTGGCAATTATACTGCCCAACCATCTCCTTTCTCAGCAAATAATTTCACATCCCAAATCGAAATTTTTTCACAAACCGATAGATCAAGATGTGTTAATATTGTTGAGAACACTGTAAATAAAATTGTTGATAATTCTTTATTTTGGTCACTATACTTTGATGGGTCTAAATCCAGTCAAGGTTCAGGAGCAGGGTGTATTTTAGTTAGCCCTGAGGGAGAAAAAACTATGTTGTCTTGTAGGTTGGAATTCAAATGCACAAATAATACAACTGAGTATGAGGCCTTATCTCAACGACTATATAAAGCTATTGGTCTTAAAGTTCAATATTTGAAAGTGTTTGGTGATTCAAAGATTATCATAAAACAAGTTAGAAATACAATTCATTGTCTTTCTAGTCACCTCAAGCACTATCAGTCTTTGGTCCAGGAACTTATATCTCAATTTTTAGCATTCAATATTTCACCTATCCCCAGATCCCAGAATGCAACAGCTGACTTGCTAGCCAATGTTGCTTCTAAACTCCTACCTTCCGAAAATTATAGCCCAGATAGATTTTTAGTAGAATTAATTTTTAGACCATAAATTCCTGACAATATCACCAATTGGCGAGTGTTTAGTCATGATGAAGAAATCTTGAATTTCTTGACTTCTGACAAGTCCTACAATGATCAAATCATTGATGAAAGCGATCATGACATTCAAATGAAGGAAAAGCAGGAAGAAAACTCAATACCAAAACCAGTGGTTAAACTAGAGGACCTCTATGATATTAAAGACAGGTTTAAACAGGTAACCAATTCAAAGCTCCAAAGCTCCACTTTAAGATTTGAGTTGATAAAAGTTGGTACTGAGCAAAACCCTCAAAACATCGATTTGGGATTAGGACTTTCTGTGGAAGAAAGAACAGCATTCATTAGGTTATTAAGAAAAAATAAACATGTCTTCGCTTGGAAATATGATGATTTAAAAACATACGATACATCAATCATTCAGCATACCATTCCAATGCTTTCTGAACAAAACCCAGTCCAACAGAAGTTGAGGAAAATACATCCTAACTTAGAGAGTCAAATAAAATCAGAACTCAATAAACTCTTGAAAGCTAAGATTATTTTTCCTGTCCAACATTCAAACTGGGTTTCCAATATGGTGCCTGTTAGAAAGAAAAATGACGACATCAGGATTTGCATAGATTTCAGAAATCTGAATAAAGCAAGCCAAAAAGATAATTTCCCATTACCTTCCATGGAGCAGATACTCCATTCAGTAGCAGGTTCTGAGTTAATGCCCTTCTTAGATGGTTTTTCAGGATATAACCAAATTTTGGTCCATCCTGATGACAGACTCAAAACTACCTTTAGAACAAAATGGGGAACTTATGCTTACCAAAAAATGTCTTTTGGACTTATTAATGCAAGAGCTACATTCCAAAGAGCAATGGATATAGCCTTCAAAGGATTGATCAATAAAACAGTAGTTGTCTATTTAGCTGATATTATTGTTTTCTCCAAGAAGAGATCTAATCATTTACATGATTTAAATCAAATCTTTGAACGTTGCAGAAGGTATGGTATTTCACTCAATCCCAAAAAATCCTTCTTTGCTCTTAATCAAGGAAAGCTCTTGGGCTTCATTGTTTCTAAAGATGGTATTTATATTGATCCAGATAGAATTAAAGAGATTTCTAAAATTCCATTCCCTCATAACAAAATATCCATGCAGTCATTTTTAGGTCAAATTAACTTTGTTAAGAGATTTGTTCCCGATTTTTCCCAGATTATTTTACCATTGCAAACCATGATTCAGAAAAATTTGGTGTTTAGGTGGGGATCTGCAGAAAAGGAAGCATTTGACTCTATCAAACAATTAATAATCAATTCCCTTGCTTTAAACACTCCTAATTTTTCTAATCATTTCATACTATATACTATTGCGTCCACTTCATCTTATGCAGCAGTACTCACTCAGATTAATGATCATAACTTGGAAGCACCAATTTTATTTTATAGTTCGAATCTCCAAGGTGCTGAACTTAATTATTCAGAAGTTGAAAAACAAACCTTTGCTATGTACAAAGTTGTCAAACATTACAGACCCTTCCTTTTAAAAGCCCATACAAAAGTTATAGTTCCTTTTTCAGCAGTAAGGCAATTACTAATCCAAAGGGAATTAGGAGAAAAAAGGGCGAATTGGGTTATAGCACTACAAGAATATGACTTGGAAATCAAGCCAGCAAAGATTGTTAGGGGCCAAGGTTTTTGCAGGTTATTAGCAGGAGCATCCAACATTCAAGAATCAGAGGATACATAATATACTGAAGAAATCAATCAGATAAGTATCACTGATCTTGAATCATAATATGCAGACTTGATCTTCTATTTAAAAAATGGATATACACCTCCTAATATTTCTTATAAAAATAAATGTGCCATTAGATTAAAAGCAAAAAAATTCATAATAGTAGATGATGTACTTTTCAGGCGAAATTATGATTCAATTTTATTAAGATCCCTAGAAAAACCTGAAGCGCAAAAGGTTTTGCAGGAGCTACATGACGAACCAGCAGGAGGACATTTTGGAGCTGATACAACAACCCACAAAAGCATTCATGATGGATATTATTGGCCCACCCTATTCAGAGATACTCACGAATAAGTAAGGAAATACCAAAGTTGTCAAATCTCCAGTGGAAGAAAAAGAAAACCAACTCTCCCTTTGCAACCACTCAACATTGATCAACCTTTCGACCAATGGGGATTGGATATCATTGGAAAATAACTCCACAGTCATCCAAACAACATAAGTATATCCTTACTACTACTGATTACTTTACTAAGTGGGTTGAAGCAATTCCTTTAAAGACAACAAACTCTGAAGTAATTATAGAGTTTATAGATCAATTCATCATTACCAGGTTTGGTGTCCCAAACGCTCTTGTTTTTGATAATGCATCTTATTTCTCTGGAAATTCTATGTTTGAGTTCGCTATTAAAAAAGGATTTAAATTGAAATATTCTGCAAATTACTATCCTCAAGGTAATGGTTTAGCAGAATCTACCAATAAAAACCTAGTCAAAATTATTAAGTGAACTATTGAGCAGAATCATAAAAAATGGCATAAATCTTTGATATTTGCACTATGGGCTGATAGAATAACGCAGAAGGCTTCCGTAGGTACTTCTCCATTTAATCTTGTATATGGGAAAGAATCAGTTCTACCAACCAACCTATTGCTTCCTTCTCTAGCCCTAGTTCAGTTTATTGAAGAAAGCCCCCCTTCTTCTATTCAACTGAGACATGATCAAATCTTAAAATTAGAAGAAGAAAGAGAAAAGGCCAAAACTACTCATGCAAAACATAAGAAAATTTTCAAGTCATCTTTTGATTCAACTTCATCCAGTTCAAAACAATTACAAGTTGGTGATTTAGTTCTGAAATGGGACAAAGCCCATGAAGATAAAGGAAACACACTAAGTTCCAGAAAATGTGGCTTGGACCATTTCAGATCAACGAGAAGATAGGCCATTCTACGTTCATATTACAAGATCTATCAGGTAAGAGGGATTCTCTTCCTGTTAATGGCCTAATCTTAAAAAAATTCTTCAATTGAGGAGGTAACCCCTTCTCCTTTTGTAAATATTCAAATTTCAGCAGAATTTGTGGTTTTTTAGGATTATTAGTAAATAAAGTTGTAAGATATCTCCCATTGGATTTTGCTATACTGAAAAAAAGTTGCTCAAAAGAAGTAGTTTTGATATTTACTTTTAAAATAGAAACCTTAAACAAAAGGAC
The DNA here is from genome assembly GCA_000404065.3 of Pinus taeda. NCBI lineage: Eukaryota > Viridiplantae > Streptophyta > Pinopsida > Pinales > Pinaceae > Pinus > Pinus taeda. The sequence goes on from APFE031206495.1 coordinate 154,328, forward strand.
AATTTCTAGGAAATTAGGTATATTCACATTCTGAAACCCCATTTCATTTTTGTGAAATCTTCTCAAGATTTAGAAGTACTGTAAATCATTTTAATGTTTTCAAAATGGCCACAAAAAGGTTATCAATATCAAAACATAAACTAATTCAATCTTAGCATCCTCAACTCTTACCCTCTCATCCATACTCTCTTAAGGAGAAAATTGTCCATTCCATTCATCAAAGTTTATGATTACTTAGAGTGTAATTCTAAAATATTTGATATAAAAGATAAGGGGTCTTATTACAAGCCTGCTTACCATGATCATTGGGAAATAGTTTAACTGACATTACCAACATTTCATACCAAAACAGGGTAATGGCTTATAATCATAAGAGAAGGGGTCTCATCATGAGCCAGCTTGTTCGGTTAGATTACAACCAGTGAATGGCATTGTCAAATAGCTAGCCACTAAACCAGGACAATGGCTTTTTATCTTACAAAATAATAGAAAAGAAAAGGAAATACAAAATATGAAAGCATATTTTTGGATTCATTCTTTTAATTATACTTTGAAATGGATGGGATAATGGACAATCAAATGGTTAAAAGGTATCCCTATCGAAACTATGAACGTTTGCTGGCAGCAGAGGCTCTACCTATGACAAAGGAGTCATTAAAAAGGCTAAGTTGGAAAGGTTCTTTGTTTTATCATTGTCAACCAATAGAGGCCAATTTAAAACTTACAATGTATTTAATTTTAACAAGAGAAGAAATTAGCAAAAATAGCTCTTATTAGATTCAGAATGTATGTATACCTAGTTATATTAGAATTTTCCTCTTTGATAAGATTTCTATATAAATAAAGTCTAAGTATTTCAACATTTCTCAGAGATAACTGTTTCTCCCAGTGAATCGCCAATTATTGTGCTGTACAACAACCCCCCATTTCATAAAATTTCACCTGCAACCTATAATATGAAATGGGTCCCTTTTAGATTTATGAATAAAATTGGTATCAACTTATCATTCCTCAAAAGGTCCGAAAAGAAATAACATATCATAAACCTTTTGAATGAACATAAATCGGTCTTATAAAAATAAATGAATAATTATTTATTATTGCGATAAAATGATCGCAAGATCGCATATCGCAATAACAAAGGATGTATAACAAAAAGACCCATTGGTTTTCCCCGATCCGACAAGCAAATAATTATCGGATATCGGGAAAGGTAAGTGATTGTAACAAAAGGCCCTCTCTCTATGCTCCGATGCGATATCTCTATCGACGATCGGGGAATATAGTATACATGCAACAAAAGGCACCCTTCTAAAAATCCCGATGCGAATTGGCTTTATCACTATCGGCGATCGGGGATTTCACAATGACACAAATGTAACTACTCGAGCATTCCTCCGATTTCCGATTGCGATAAAGCTAAGCGCGAATTTCAAAAAGGATTGATAAGGATTGAGTATATTATGTTAAATTATTATTAAAAGCCTTTCTATTCCCGATAGCGATTCACTTGTGATCAACCGCCAAAAAATCAAAGCCACGCTTAAATGAATTATTCGGTGAATAAACGACATGATGAGCATTTAAATGATTGACAGGATTAAATGGCCAATTAATGGAGGAGTTATGCCAAAATCTCTTCAGAGATTGTATCCGTGGTAGTATTATTTTAATCCTTCATTATTCATTGATTGATATAACTCTTTCATACTTGGTTCGCACCGTCTATTCTCTGCATTACGTTCATTTTATCTCCTGCGAAAAGCTCCTCCGAAGCAACAAATTTTGGCCAAATGGGGAAGAAATCAAAAATATTTGGAACAGCTTCAGCTTCTGCAGTCACAGGGCAATCTACTGTCGATCCAGGACCAAGTAAAAAAGGATTGATCTCAGACACTACATGTCTTGGTCTCGACAATACTAGTTGGCAAAGCATCTATAATCTTGTTGAAGCCGAAGAGCCTGAAGCAGTATCAGTACAAGCTACAGCAGGTTCGAACCGAAATTCCGAGGCTTCCCTAAGGGATTTAGCCGATTCTTACTTACACCGAATAGCGACTCGAGAGAAAATTCTTCCATACAAAGATGTAGTAAGGTGGGTAGTTGAAGAAATTCCGGCTACAAACAGAACATTTTGCACAATTGACGGGAGAGTCTTCGGCTCGTTTCAACCCAATGATTTGAGACAAATGTACCATTTTCTTGAACCACAGAAGAAGTATAACAAGCATTTATGGAGAAGTTCAAAGATGAAAATGAAACTGAATCAGCACCCATACGCGAATGGAGACAGAACCCCGCAAGACACAAGCATGAGTCCTCGGGTAAGTACTTTGTTGATTCATTATGTTCTCCGTATTGTTGCGCTGGGGCGATGATGTGTAGGATTTGGGGGTTGCATGATTCCTCAAAATTATCAATAGAGATGGTTTCTTTAATGGAAGCAACAATCAATAGCGAAATAATGGATTGGGGAAATATATTATCTGATAAGTTAGCAACTGCTATTCTTGAGTTCAGAAATAAAACTCGCATTACTGATAGGTCTATTCGTCCATTTTATTATAGTGCCTACATATTAGATACTCTTTGTTTTAACTCCGAATTTCCTGTGCTGGGGTGGAGATGGACTCCACAGGACCCCATGCCAATTCATATCTATCGCCAGAATTTGTGGAAAGCCCATTATAAAAACCACCTGTATCAAGTTTGTAATGGATTTATGTTTCCCATTTACCATGCAATTTTTGACAAGCTTGCTCCGAAGATTTCCTCGCAAGCAGAGATTGACTTGACCTCCCTAGGAAATTGGTTCGGAGAGGATAAATTTACATACATTAGAGTTTTCGGTAGCCTTGCTAGGCCTGATGTTCCTTCCTTGTACATACCTGACAAACTATTAGCTAGAGAAATAGCATATCAACTTACGTCTGCAGGAGCAACTAAGACTCACTCTGAGGAATTCAAAGAAGCAAGTTTGGCCTCCTTTTCCTCTAAGGTGTGGTGTTTACACTCTGCATGACTATAAGCATGCAGAGAAAGAAGCAGAAAAGATAAATATACTAAATATAGCCACTCTTCCTAACAGACGATTTGACCCAAGAAAATGTTGGCATTATGGCACAGGTTTGGAGCTATGGCACAGGTATTGTCCTTGATGGCAACTCTCTTTGGTAACAGATCTCAGTTCAGGCACTCAGAAAGAAGAAAAAGACATATACGCATGTTACACAGTAATTTGTCACCGTTTGTCATCGTCCCTATTACCCCTCTCCCGCATCTTGGAGGACCCATTCCGAGACTTGTGAGAAGTGACAAGACTTGAAACCACTTGCCTTATTCACCTCTAAACATGAGCTTCATATGCCCTTAAGACATCTCCTGCTCATTGCCCTTAAAACAACCCTTTTTGC
>APFE031206501.1:12166-39815 GCA_000404065.3 Pinus taeda
ATTAATTGCGGGTTAACCACTTACAATTATTAATATGGGCTTTATTGACTCTTGACTATGACGTGATCCCATGACATGAATAAGGGGGTTAGGGTGGGACCCTAACACAGTGTGGCAAAATTACAGCAGTGGGTCTCGGAGGTTTGGGCCAAAAACCTTAAAGATATCCCGAAGGTTAAAACCCTAGTCAAAGGATGGTTTGCTTTGCACTTTAGCTATTTGGAGCACACCAACTAGGCGCTCTCCACGGTCTGTCACCGTGACCTAGCTCCTGTTCTTCTCAAAAGATGGACTCCCCTTTTTGACCCGGAGCGGGAGAGGGTTGATGCAGGTCCTATATGGGTTCGCTTGCTCGACTTACCCTTGCATTTCTGGATGGAAAATGTCTTCAAGTGCGTTGGAAATTCCCTCGGTGTCAACCTCACATTTGATAATTCATACCAGACTTCGGGGAAATTGGCTTATGCTAGGATATTGGTTCATTTGGACCTTTTAGAGGGCTTGCTCGACTTCATAGACATTCGTTGGAGGAACAACACCAGAAGACAACTTCTGGACAATGAGGGTGTCCCTTTTCGATGCCGAAGGTGCCATAAGGTTTGGCATCTCTATAAATATTGCCCCCTACTAGGCAAAAAGAAAAATCAAGCCTCAGCTCCAGATATCACCTCCCACCCACATTCTCATCAAGACGCTCAGCCTAGGAGACAGGCTCCTACGGCACCACAGATCCCAACTGCTTCTGAGATCCCGTCCAGCCAGTAGGAGAACCCAGCAGAAGAGATAGTGGCTCCTCCACAGCCAAAGAAGCGAGGGCGGCCTCCCAACTGTTCTCAGCCGCCTCCACTGTCTCGACCTCAGTCGCCATCCCTGTTTCCTCTTACTGTTCATCTCATATTGATTGCATTTTATCTAGTTCTTTCTCTGAACTACATGTCATGAACCCATCATCTAAACATCTGGTCCAGGTCTGGATTCCTCCCCCCCTTTCATTGCTCCACTCACCTCCCTGATTTCATCCGCCCCCATTTTCTCACCTGTACCCTCCTCGACTTCTCCCTCTCACGTCCCATCCACTACTCCTTCCCTCCAGGTCCCCCCACCTGGGAGATACTTGACTCGCTCGAAAACAAAGAGACAAGCCCAAGACCATATTAGGCTTGAGATACTCCACTCTCTCCCCCCCCAAACTTCACAGGGGTCGACCTTCCAATCTTTCTAAAGCCCAAGGCATAGTTGAATATGAGATTGCTCTGGGGGTTCAATCTACCATCCCAGGGACGCTTAGAGCCAGAGAATCCTAGCCTGCCCCCCCTCCATGAAGATTTTCTCTTACAATTGTAGAGAGCTAGCTAGGCCAGATAAAAAACTAGCTCTTCGACATCTGTTAAAAAATGTTCCACTTGATGTTATCTTTCTACAAGAAACCTTGGGACCTGTTTTAGAAATTTCACAGTCCCTCCAAAACATGCTTCCTAGTTGGATCTTTATTGGACTTGATGCTCATGGGAGGTCGAGAGGTTTAACTTTGGGCTATAACTCCCATACCATAAAAATGCTCAATTGCTGGGGTGGTTTGGGCCATCTTGGAGCAGAAATCAGATCTGCAGACCTGGGGATGAATTTTCGGATATTGAATGTCTACGGGTCGTGCCAGAATAGACCAGCTTTTTGGCAGAACCTCCTAAGTTCTGATTTATTTTTGACTGACCACCTGATCTTGGGTGGGGACCTTAATTTTTCCATCGGACATTCTGAATCCTGGGGACATAGGGCACAACAAGACTCCCTTTCGGATTACTTTTTATCTGAATTGGACACTCACCATCTGATTTATATCCCCTCTGCAAAACCCCAAACGACTTGGAGAAATAACAGGACTGGGGAAGACAGTCTGGCCCACAAACTTGACCGCTTCCTCGTCAAACAAAAGGTGTTGGACTTGGGTCTACAAATCAGACACTGGGTAGGTACTGGTGGGATCTCTGATCACCTACCCATTTACCTGGAAATTGAAGGAGGGCAAGCAAAACCTAAAGGACCCTTCATGTTCTGTTTTGTCTGGCTCAAGGATCATTCCTATAAAATATTGGTCACTGATTTCTGGAAAGCAAACCCACCTGGTAGAAGAGAAGACAGTACTAGAAGATTTATGCAAAATCTTACAAGCCTTAAGAGGATGTCCAAACTTTGGGCACATAACAAAAGAATAAATGAGGAACAAACTCTCTATCGGATTGAATCTGAAATTGCTGCATTTGAAAATGATCTTGGAGGAATATACACCTCAAACGATCATAAGGAAAGGATGGTTTCTCATTATGCTGAAAAAGCAAAGATACTCAAGGATAAGGAAGAAACCTGGCACCTAAGAAGTAGAGCCATTTGGATGCTTGAAGGGAACGAAAAAACTAAATTCTATCACAAATTCGCCAATGGAAGAAAGGCGATCAACACCATTTGGCAGCTACAGAATGAGCAGGGCAGATTGTTAATTCATTCCCGCAACTTGCTGAACTTGCCTCCTCTCACTTCAAAAGTACATACCATGCCCCAGGGAGATCAACTTGGCAGAGATTATCAGGGTTTCACAACCCTTTCCCAGATTTGTGGATCCTGAGGAAGGAGATGAATTAATAAAGGCAGTCTCTATGGAGGAATTGGAACACACCTTAAAGTGGTTCAAAAAGGATAAAAGTTCGGGGCCCAATGGTTGGTCGATTGAATTCTACTTGGCCTTCTTCGAAATCATTGGGGAAGACCTACTCAAAATTGTCAAGGACTCAAGAATCAGAGGATTTCTTGAAACCTCAATCACCTCTACTTTCATTACACTCATATCAAAGAAAGACAACCCAGACTCATTTGAGGACTTTCGTCCCATGTCTCTCTGCAACTGCATATATAAGATCATAGCTAAGATCATTACAAACAGGATGAAACCTATTCTTTCTAATCATATCTCTCCGGATCAATTCGCATTCCTACAGGACAAACAGATCCATGAAGCTATAGGCACTACTCAGGAATTAATTCATACTCTACACTCAAGGCGAGACAAAGGTATGATTATGAAGCTCGATTTATCAAAAGCTTTCGACAGAGTAAATTGGCTTTATATTAGAATGTTGTTGACCCATTTAGGTTTCCCTTACTTATTCATCAAATGGATCATGAGCTGCATTACTAATATCCCTTTTAGTGTTCTGGTGAATGGAAGTGCCTCTCCTTTTTTTACCTCTAAAAGGGGGCTGAGACAGGGATGTCCCCTCTCGCCTTTGCTCTTCTTGCTCGTTATGGAAGGTCTCAGCAACCTCATCAAAGAAGAGCATCAAAGGGGTAGGTTAAAGGGTATAAAGATAACATAATCGTGCATCCTGACTCATCTTCTCTTTGTAGATGATATCCTGGTTTTCATCAATAGCAGCATTGGGGACATTAGTATCATCAAAGAAAATTTCACCCTTTTCCAAGAGGCAACAGGTATGATCATAAATGACAGCAAGTCCACATTAACAGCAGCTGAATGTACTCTGCATGAGATCTATTTTGCACTGCAGCGTTTCCATTTCACTCAGTTGCAATTAGCTGATGGTTTAAAATATCTGGGGTACAAGTTGAAGCCACTTGGATACAAAATTGCTGACTAGATTTGGCTTATCTCCAAGATGGAGAAAAGACTTAACACTTGGTACCACAAATATCTTTCATGTGCAGGACGACTCACTCTAATCAAAAGTGTCCTGGAGGCCACTCCTATATATTGGATGTCCCTGGCTTGGATACCCAAAGGCATTCTCAATAGAATACAAGCCCTCTGTTGCAGGTTTATTTGGCAAGGGAACAAATAGGGTAGGATTTTTTCTTGGGTCAGGTGGGAGGCTCTGAACCTACCAAAAAAATGGGGGGATTGGGGCCTAAAAAAGTTAGAAGATTTCTCATTAGTACTTGCTACAAAACTTGGTTGGAAATTAGTATCAACAGACAGCCTTTGGACGAGGATCACATATGCCACATATATTGATCCAATGCACATCATGGACTGGATTATAAGAAACCATCTAAGTACCTCAGGCATCTCAATTATCTGGAAGGCTATACTAAAGGCTTTGAACCCAATTAGGGAGAGCCTCACCTGGAGAATTCGACCTGGGCACACTGTTCGCATTGGCCTCGATCCGTGGGTGGGATGTGGGGAAATGCACCACCTAACAGCAACAGAACATCTCTTATATAGCACAAATTGCAGACTCGGAGAATACCTCCTTCCTTCAACAAGCCTAGAAATCTGCACATCAGTTAAACATTCCTCCTAATTAGACATAGCACTGGGAGGAATACACTCAAGCCCTCACTGAAGCTCACATCCGTATCCTTGATGGTGATGATGAGATTATATGGTATCTTTCAAAAAATGGCAGATACACACCAAAAGATGGATATCTGACATTGTCGGCACCAAGGAAGCCTATGCTGCTTGTTGACTGGTGGAGACATCTTTGGAAACTCAAGGATCCTCCTAGAACTAGACTCTTAATGTGGACCATAATCTGAAAAAAAAAATCCCAACTGGTGAAAACCTCCTCAAATGAACAAATTATGGTCCCCATTGGTGCAGCTTTTGCAAGCAAGAAAATGAGTCCACTTCTCACCCTTTTTTTGGAATGTACAGCGATTTGTAACCTGTGGAAACTTATCCTACAGCCCATTGCATCCTCTGCAATCTAGGCTGGAAATTCTATCCTTGCAGCCTGGCAGTCCTGGTATTACACTTCCTCATCTCAAAAGCTTCGGAACCTTCCCCTTCTGATCTGCTGGACAATATGGATTGCTAGAAACCACATTATTTTTCAGGACACAGTGTCGAACTGGGTTGTGCTGGTGATTAAAGTCATGGCTGATTTCACCCTCATTCTGGATGATCCTCCCCCCTGTAATCTGCACACTCCCTCTCCTATTCAAATAAACTACAACAAACCTTGGGCTTTCTTTGACGGTGCATCTCAAGAGCAAGGTTGTGGAGGGGGAGCTATACTTCACATTTCCCATCATCATTCTTATAGCATGCTCATAGGATTCCGTAGATGCACAAACAATTCAGTCGATCTCCTTGCTGCTAAACATCTCATACATTTCACCTTGGAGAAAAATTGCACAAATCTACAACTATTTGGGGACTCTAAAATTATTTGTGACTGGCTGAACAGGAAATCTAGATGTTCTACATATGCATTAAATCACATCTTGGAAGAGACATTGAGATTGATCTCATCTTTTGACACATTTACTTGCTCACATATTTACAGGGAGTAGAATGGAGTTGCCGACAAATGGTGGGCCCCAGTATTGCAGCAATAACGCTGCAACTCCTGGGACTCCCTTCTTTACTTTTATCAACCCGGTAGTTCGTAACAAACTTGGAAGCAACGTTGCTGTATGCACAAGTACTAGCTCTTGCCGTGGCTGTCACTTGATCAGCTGGTACAAGTCCGCTAGGAGCTTAAGCCAACTTCTATGAGCTCTGAGAAGAATATTTTAAATGTGATGGATGAAATCTAAGTCAACAGAGGCTAATCTACTTGCAGAAAGAAGCGAAAAGTGGAAAGGAAATGCAAGCCCTAGTTTTACCGACTAACCCTACCGGTGCAAGAAAAATGATGAAAGCTACAGAAAGGAATGCCATCGACTCTTAGAAAGTTAAAATTCATGTGACTAAGCTACTTCTGAAGTGAAATCTGAAAAGAAACCTCTTTTTGTATTTTTGAGTAAGTTGGCAGAATTATTGTGCATGTGCTTTAACTGTTTTTGACTGCGCAGAGGTGGATTGGCGAAAGGAAATGCTTGCAGGAGGTTGGGAAGGTTAGAAGAGGGAGCTTCTACAGGAAGTCTGCAGGGGTTCTACAGGATGTTCCGAAAAGAGGATTTTGGAGGGTTGATGGAGGAAAAATGGTGGGAAAGTGGAAATGGAGGTTGGATAGGGATGTTTAGGGGTCTAGGACCTGGTGAATGAGGCTAAGGAGCGATTGGATTTGTTCAAGGATGGAGGGAGCAATGATGCACAAGAATGTAGAAACTAGGGCAAAGTGAGAAAACGTGGCAAATGAGAGGCAAGAATCTGAGTTAGAGGATGAAGCAGGTTGCATGGATGGGGTAAGGATATATAAGGAGGTATCGCAGGTACTTTTCACGTTATTTCCCAAAACTGATTAACAAAGGCTATGCAAACCAAAGATCTAACTACTTTAACCTAATTTGACCTAGAAACCATAAGCATGATGCACAGCAGTTTATTGGCAGCAGATCACGTAAATCAACTATGGAAACCAAACAAGAATGGATCTGAGCATGTAATCACAACTGGTATCAACTTCTGCAAATGAGAATCTAACACTAATAATTTCATGATGAAGCAAAGGTAGTGTTTTTGGTGGCAGCAAGGACACCTTAGTCCCAAATCATGGTCCCACTGAGGGAGAGGTGAGATCAGAGGTGCTTGATAGCCTTTTTTTGAAGATCTTCTCTGTTATTAACCTATCAAATCAATCTGAATATGAAAAGCCTTTTTAATCATTAAAAACAACCTAAATAACAAAACAAGATTTAAATATAAATAGTAGATTTTATTCTAAGAATGCAGCAAAAACACATAAAAGTAAACAAATGAGGTACTAGGCACTTGGGTTGGGCCCAACCCCAAGAGCTACAGCCTCCTGAGAATGATTAGAGCTGGTGAAAATTTGGATTCATCTTTATTGCTCAAGAAATAATAGTTACATCAAAAACTGTCTACAAGAAAAAGCTTGAAAATGTGTTGAAATGCAGAGCTAACCTACTGCCTAAAAATGACTAAAAAAATGACTAAATCGAACTTCCAACTAGCTAACTTCTGCCAACCCAAATGAGGCCCTAAGCCCTCTTATTTATACAAATTGAGGACCCCAACAGCCCTCCTAAACTTTAGGAACTCGGCTGCCAAAACTTGTAGTTAATAGCAACTTTACTAGCCCTTGCTCGGCTGCCCTTGTCATAATTGGTGTGGTGGCCCTTGAACTCCGAGCTGATGGTGGAGAATTTGAGGTAAGGGCCCATAAATGAAGGGGACACCTTCCTACAAATCCTCTCCCTTGTTCTTCCATGAATTTGGCTGCCAAGTGCTCATTAAAACCTTTGATTTTGTCTCAAAATTGACCAAAAAATTGCACAAAGCACCCATTGGACTTATTGGCATAATGACTAACCCAATTCACTCTATTAGCATAAATATAATCAAAAACATGCAATAAACTAATGAGAATGGTGGATTAAGTCGAATTAGGAGTTTGAATGAGCCCATATAATTATCCATTTTTGGGGCTCATCATCACCCCCTACTGAAAGTATTGCTCATCCTCTGAGTAACTAATCTATCTCTTCACCTTTGATGGCCCTGGTGGCCTCCCTATCATGCCAATCTTCTGAAGTGATGTCGTCTTCTCGGTCATGAAACCATGCTTTTCTCTCTACTTCTTCCCACTGCCTGTGCTCCTTTTCTTGTAGCAGTTTTTTTAGTGCCTCAGCCTCAGCCGGCAGCTTATCCTCTCTTTGTTATTCACTAGATGTTTCCTTGTCTTTCCTTCTTCCTGTGATTGTTTGGCCGTCTTTTTCTCCAATTTCTTGGTCTCTCTTAGCTTAGCCCGAGTTTCCTGTAGATAATTCTCAGCTTCCTGTAGAACTGTCTTAGCTTCTTGTAGAGCTATCTTTGAGTCCATCATCTAAATTCTCTCTCTCCAAGTGAAGGTTTTTGGCTTCCTCATTCATAGGTGATCGATATCTTTGAAAGAGACTCCTCCTTTTGTTTAGTTGTTGTGTCCTTAATGACAATTTTCTCCTTTAACTATGGTTGGGGTCTACCTACTTTGATCTGTGTGCTCCTCCTCACTTTAAAGTACATGGAGGTTTGCCTCTTTCTCTTCCTTTTTGGTCTTGGAGGTGTGCTAATGGTGGCAAGCACGGCTGCTGCCTCCCTGGCCAAAATCTCAGGTGATTTCTCCTCTTGCTGTTCTGTTTTCATGCTTCCTATAGAAACTGTTTCCATGCTTCCTGTAGAAAGTCTAGTGTCAACTGTTTCGGTCTGCTTGGCTGGATGTGTCTTTCCTTTTAATTTCTATGTGGTTTCCTTGGTTGTGACAACTTTCATTTGGGCTTTCTTGGCCTTTTTCTTCCCAACCTTTTTCCTTTTTCGCCCTCTCTGTTTTCGCTGTTGTCTCCTTTTCTCTCTCATGCTCAGCGGTCATGTCAAATTCCTCTTTTTCCTTTCATTCTTCCTCTGTTTTTCCCTCTGCTTGAATGTCTTGTGCTCCCTCATCAATGTTCTTCTCAATTTCTTCGGTTGGCATGGTGTTGAGTTTGTGTTTTAACCAAAAAAAAAAAGAAAATGCTCAAGTGGGAAAAAAAACACAGTTAATCACCGAAATAGAGGACAGTTGAATTCATTCTTTTTTGAACCCAAGAAGGAATTTTTCATGTGCTCTTTACAACATCAAATGGCAGTAATTCCCTTGTGTTAAAACTGCTGTCACCTCGAACTAGTTTGTCTGTTTATGAAGGAAAATTTTTACAGATCAGAGCATAAGGACACTGGTTTTTTCAACACATTGATAGATATGTAAATTCAGGTTTTTCCACACACACGGGTTGGTCTCTACTACTGCATGTCTTCCTTGCAAGGGAATTTTTTTATTTTCTTTTTTAAAACTTATGAGGAGATTTCGGATGCAGAAGAAAAAAATGGGTAAACTCAGTGAATCATGCAGGCAGACTTCCACTATTCTCAATGCACAGGCAGACATTTTACTCTCATTTTTCAATTTAATGTCGTGTTCAATTCACCATTTTGCACCAACAAATCATGCACAAAGAAGTTTCCCCGATCCTACCTCATTTTGAGCTTGAAATTCGCTGAAAATCCCAGGTTTTCTTTCTGCATGGCTGTTTTTTGCGTTTCCTGTAGAAGCCTTCCTGTAGAACAAAACTCTGCTTCCTGTAGAGCCCGATAAGCAGGAGGGTTTTGAAAAATGGCCGAGAAAGCTTGGTTTGCTGCTATGGAGGTGGTATGGAGCTTGTTGCAGCTGTAAGGATGATGATAAACTGGAAACAACAGCGGTGAGAGTTCCATTGGCTGTTTATGGAGATTTCCGTTGATGGAGGGTGAGCTGGCCAACTGCACGTTGGCCCCATGCAAACTGTTTAAACAGCCACCACTAATCACGTCCATCACATTTGTCAGACTGCTTTTTCTCTACCTATAATCACGTCCATCGATCACGCTGGAGTTTAAACGGTCACCACTACCTGTTTTCAGAATTCTTCCTGAGATGGCTGAGCACACGTGTCGACTGCACCCACCGAGCGCTGTTTGAACTGGATGAGGGTGGCCAGTTAGCTGGCCACCGATTTTTCTTAATCATAGCCATTTCATTGTTCACGCAGTTCTCAAATTACATTCATGCAAAAGAGGAACGAGTTTAGTCATGTACCTGGAAGTCGGATGTGGTTGCTGTGAGGTGTTGTGGCCTTTCCTTCTGCTGCATGCATTTGTTTCTGTGGTTGCATGATGGCTAGGTTGTTCATTCATGGCTATTTTTCTTGTGCAGGTATCCTCTAGCTGGATCTAAGCTGTAGGAGCCAGTTTCATCCTTCAGATTTGCACCTTCATGCTGTTGATGCTGGATTTTTGCAGGACAACAACTTGTTTTCTCCATTGCTCCCGAACGATAGATCGGATTGACCTGAAACTTTCTGAGCATGCTTCTATCATCATTATGCACCTCCCATAGAAAAATTGTGATCAATGGATGCACAGATTTCGAGAAAAACTGAAAATGGCTGCATATTACAGAGGTCAATTTCTCAGAAACCATGCATCAGAATCGGCTAAAACTGCTTGGGTAGGTTACTATCACCCATATGCATCTCCCCATGAAACAGATTTTGAAACGGATGCGCGGATATGGGGAAAATGCAAAAATGGTTGAAGGTGATGGAGGTTGATTTCTTGGAAACTATGCACTGGAATTAGCTAGAATTTCTCGGGCATGTTCCCATCATCCCTATACAACTCCCCATGTAACAATTTTGCAAATGGATGAACGGTTTTCAAGTTAGGAAAAAAACAAATTTCAGCACCATGTATTTTTGCTTCAAAGCATTCTGCAGTTTTTTCATAGTAAGAAAAAATGAGCTTGAGTTGTGATGCAGGCATGGAAATGATGGAGGAGGAGTTTGAATATTGTAGGAGGACTTATGAACCCTTTAGGAAGCTATCATGTTCACCAAACTTACTTTTTGAAATCCATTTCCAGCCTTCTGTAATTTCTACAGGAACTTCCTGTAGAAAACACAGTTTTCATAAAAGAAGCACAATGGGGTGAAAAAAATGATGGAGAAAGGTGAGGATGGAAACAGGGGTGGCTGCAGGCCTAAAAAACAGATAACAACCTTCAGATTCCCCTCCAAAATCGATTTTGGCTCGCCCGAAGGTTCTACAGGATGTTTCCTGTAGAAATACAGAACTTCCTGTAGAAAGCCCAGAACTTCCTGTAGAAGGTGGAATCTCGACCTGAATGTCATCAAATCCTAGGAAAGGTGTGTGGCCATGGAGGGAGTGTCTGTAGGCATGTCCTGTAGCCTAGTACGGACCCCTATCCTCGTTTTGCGCGACCCTCCTTACCTGCAATGTATTCCCTGCAACCTGCAATTATTTCATAGAGATTAGGCCTGGTTTTTTCTTTTTTTCTTTTTTAACAACTAGGGCGCCTCATGGAGGTTTTCACCCTAATTTTCTACTCTGGGCACCTCCAAGGGAGTTTTTCACCTAAGGATCTTATTATTTTCTCTTTTCTCTTTTTTTCCAACCCATTGACCGCCTCATGGAAGTTTTCAATCAATGAGTCAATCTGAGGCGCCTCCGAGGAGGTTTTCACCTTAAATTTTTATTTTTTTCTTTTTTTCATTTTTTTCTTTTTTTATTTTTTCCTACCCTACCCTACTTGAAAAACGAAATCATTTTCAAGTATAAGAACACTTCCAATGGAGCCATGTGCACATCGAGATTAGAGACAAAATGATGTGAAGGCTTGAAATGCATGCTTTGACAGGTATCCGGATTTCAGGGACCAAATGATTTGACTTTGACGGGATCAAGCATAGCTGAGGAAGAGAGTACTGCTGCAACTTAATGACCGTCTGGAACCATATCTCAATATAGCTCTGATATCCTTGGTCCTTTTGCTGATTTGGATCATTCTTCATGTCACCTTCTACCATGACCTTCTCATCTTCCTCTTTTTGCTGATTTTTCTCTTGAGTACATGGAGGATTTGATGGTAACCATGAGGGAACTCTCTCGATCTCTGATTTTGATGTCTTCTCTTCATCAAGTGCAGCCCATGGTTCTTTGATCTCCTCCTTTGAATCTTCTTTTGTTGGATGTGGTCCTTCAATGCTTTCAATATTATCTTTGTTTTGCAATAATCTTCCTGAGCTATGTTGAATATCATTGAGCTCAAGAGGAGTTTGGACATGTTGTGCCTCAGCATTGCAATCAAGTTGAGCTACTCCAATGTGCGGGTTTGGAAATGGTGGTATGGGTAGTTGAGTGGGGGTGTATATTTGAGATGGATGTGGATGGAGTTGTGGTTGGGTAGGTGGTGGAAGCAAAGGAGCGGGAGGAGTGTTGTACTGGGGCCACCACCCTTGATGAGGTGCATTCCACTGAGGTTGTGGTTGAGCATAAGAGTGAAATGAATGAGCAGCTGGTTGAGCATGATATTGAGGAGGATACGACCAAGGAGGGGGTGTGGACGAGGAAGAATGAGCAGGGGGACCCCAAAAAGGCATGGAACTGGCTTGATAGGGGTCGTAATAGGTCTGGGATGTCCCTTGCATTTCTTGCTGGTAAGGTATGGGTCCATGTGGCCTCCTTTGGTTCATATAACAGAGTGGTTCAGTGGCTCCTTTAGCCCTCTGATATGCAGCTTTGATTCTGGGTAAGGAAGGGTACTGATCTATAGGATGGTCGTTTTCACAGACAAAACACACTTCTATGGAGTGCAATGGACATTCATGCCTAGGATGCTTTCTAGTGCACCTGGGACAAAAGATGGCCAAAGCCCTCTTGGCTTCTTCTTGCTTCTTTTGGATTCGCAAAGTATCCAGTTGCATGGCAAGAAACTGCCTCATCTCACTCTTGAAATCTTCCATCTGATTTGAAAATTCGTTTTTGGATAAGGTACTGCTCCCAACATTTATGTTTGTAGCCATTTGCTCCAAAGGAATGTTTTCTTCTTCTTCTTCCCTTGAGGTTCTTCAAATATGTCTTGTTGTCCACCTAGGGGTTCTTCTTAATCACAGCCATCGAAGAAGAGAGAAGGTTGGCTGTGTGAAGTAGTGGGGGTGTTGTGCAAACATTTTTCTGACTTATCTCTACTCCTACAAGGCATGAAAGGAAATCTTTTTGGTTGATTTTTGCTTTTTCTTTCTGCTTGTACCTGCAAAATTGAAATAGATTGAACTGCAACTAACTAAAATCTATCTTGCTGAAATGAAAATGCGGAATTGGAATGAAAGCAGGAAAGGACTAATCTATTTTTCTGAAATGAAATTGCAGGAATGAAATGCTAAGCTATGCTTGCGGAATTGAAATGTTAATCTACGCTTGCAAAATTGAAATTGCAGAATTGAAATGCTAATCTACGCTTACAGAAATGAAATTGCGGAATTGAAATGCTAATCTATGAAAGCAGGAAATGTCTAATCTACTTTTGTGGAAATGAAATTGTAGAATGGAGATGAAACAATCTACTCTATGCTTGCTGAAATAAACTACTTAGTAGAAGGTTGTAGTAGAAAATAGAAGAAAAGCAGCAATCACCAATACTCTGACGCTTCCCCCGCAATGGCGCCAAAGCGACGGTGCTGTATGCACAAGTACTAGCTCTTGTCACGGCTGTCACTTAATCAGCTAGCACAAGTCCGCTAGGAGCTTAAGCCAAATTCTATGAGCTCTGGGAAGAAGCTTTTAAATGTGATGGATGAAAGCTAACTCAACAGAGGCTAATCTACTTGCAGAAAGAAGCGAAAAGCGGAAAGGAAATGCAAACCCTAGCAAACCCTAGTTTTACCGACTAACCCTACCATGCAAGAAAAATGATGAAAGCTACAGAAAGGAATGCCATTGACTCTTAGAAATGTAAAATTCATGTGATTAAGCTACTTCTAAAGTGAAATCTAAAAAGAAACCTCTTTTTGTATTTTTGAGTAAATTGGCAGAATTATTGTGCATGTGCTTTAACTGTTTTTCACTGTGCAGAGGTGGATTGGCGAAAGGAAATGCTTGCAAGAGGTTGGGAAGGTTAGAAGAGGGCCTAAGGGGTCCCTATCACCCTTCCAGAGAGTTTCACAGTGATCGGATCTCAAGAAACCACTTTCGTGAGCTTCTATAGGAAGTCTGTAGGGGTTCTACAGGATGTTTTGTAATTTTTACAAGATGTTCTGTAATTTCTACAAGATGTTCTGAAAAGAGGATTTTGGAGGGTTGATGGAGGAAAAATGGTGGAAAAGTGGAAATGGAGGTTGGATAAGGATGTTAAGGGGTCTAGGACCTAGTGAATGAGGCTAAGGAGAGATTGGATTTGTTCAAGGATGGAGGGAGCAATGATGCACAAGAATGTAGAAATTAGGGCAAAGTGAGAAAACGTGGCAAATGAGAGGCAAGAATCTGAGTTAGAGGATGAAGCAGGTTGCATTGATGGAGGAAGGGTAGGCAAGGATGGATTACAGGTGATCTGCACACGATCTCTTAAAACTAATCAAAGAAAGACTAAAAAAATCAAAGATCTAGCTATTACGACCTAATTTGACATAGAAACCATAAGCATGATGCACAACAGTTTATTGGAAGCAAATCACGTAAATCAACTATGGAAACCAAACAAGAATGGATATAAGCATGTAATCACAACTGGTATCAACTTCTGTAAATGAGAATCTAACACTAATAATTGCATGATGAAGCAAAGACAGTGTTTTTGGTGGCAGCAAGGACACCTTGGTCCCAGCTCATGGTCCCACTGAGGGAGAGGTGAGATCAGAGGTGCTTGATAGCCTTTTTCTGAAGATTTTTTCTGTTATTAACCTATCAAGTCAATCTGAACATGAAAATCCTTTTTAATCATCAAAAGCAAACTAAATAACAAAACAAAATTTAAATCTAAATAGCAGATTTTATTCTAAGAATGCAGAAAAAACACATAAAAGTAAACAAAGGAGGTACTAGGCACTTGGTTTGGGCCCAACCCCAAGAGCTACAGCCTCCTGAGAACGATTAGAGTTGGTGCAAATCTGGATTCATCTTTATTGCTCAAGAAATAATAGTTACATCAAAAACTGTCTACAAGAAAAAACTTGAAAATGTGTTGAAATGCAGAGCTAACCTACTGCCTAAAAATGACTAAAAAGATGACCTAAATCGAACTGCCAACTAGCTAACTTCTGCCAACCCCAAATGAGGCCCTAATCCCTCTTATTTATACAAATTGAGGACCCCAACAACCCTCCTAAACTTTAGGAACTCGGCTGCCAAAACTTGTAGTTAACAGCAACTTTACTAGCCCTTGCTCGGTTGTCCTTGTGATAATTGATGTGGTGGCCCTTGAACTCCAAGCTGATGGTGGAGAATTCGAGGTAAGGGCCCATAAATGAAGGGGACACCTTCCTACAAATCATCTCCATTGTTCTTCCACGAATTTGGCTGCAAAGTGCTCATTAAAACCTTTGATTTTGTCTCAAAATTGACCAAAAAACTACACAAAGCACCCATTAGACTTATTAGCATAATGACTAACCCAATTCACTCTATTAGCATAAATATAATCAAAAGCATGCAATAAACTAATGAGAATGGTGGATTAAGTCGAATTAGGAGGCTAAATGAGCCCATATAATTATCCATTTTTGGGGCTCATCAACAGCCTATCCAAAGAGGTTGTGATCGGGGAGCCGGACATCTGGTTGATTAGAGAATAGAATGGGGAAGCTTTCTACCAATATTATCATCAGCCTTTTATGGATCTACAAGTATAATTCATGATATTGTTTTAGCTATTTTTTGATCAGGCACAAGCCTTTTTTGTTTGTATATATTGTCAATGAACATGGTAACAGTTTGTTTATCATATGGCACATAGTTTTTTGTTTATCATTGTTGCCCCCTACATGGATCAAGGCAACAATACTGTTTATACATGATATGATCATGCACTGCATATGCACCAGCATCTACAAAATGTAATTTCCTCTTTTTAATGAAATTACAATTTTTCCTTGTGGGAAAAAAAAGATAGTCGCTCTTTCTGGTTCGATTATGGAAAGCAATTCAAGTCTAGGGATTGATTTAACCTTGTTATCATACGACTAGGAGTTGTGATTGATTTGCATGTAAGAATTCTTTGATTTGTAACAACATATGATTGGTGCTTGAATTATGTTTATAAAAATGCTTATTAATGAAGACATATTTTTGCATGATTAATATGGTTTTTGTTGTAAGAGTCATAGCTTGATTGTTTCCTCCAATAGTTTCTCTATAATGTGTGTTAATTTGATTTTAGTAAATGCATAGTAATTGGTGTGGTTGTAGATTGAAATATATATATAAATTTAATCCATTGGTTTTCCATACTTTGAGTTTTATCTATATCATTCAAAATACTTACACTAAGACCACTTTTGGAGCAAACTACTAGATCTTGAAAGGCAGTTTTAGTTCAAATTTCATTCCATCATTTCATTTAATATTTTTCCATTTTGATTTCCAGTATTTGATTTCAAGGAAGTAGAATATAGAACTAGAATCTTCCATTCTTTAAATCCAACCTACAATCAAGTACATGAACATTTTCCATCACAATGAAATATTGTGTTCCAGAGCCAAGTCAAGGGATTTAAGGTAAAGACTTGTTAGACCAATTTTAGTTTCAAAATATGTGTTTATTAGCTATTTCCCCTTTTTTTAAATATGTCATTTTTCAGCAGTAATTTTTTTATTAGGTTAGATTAGATAGATTAGGGATTTTGTCCCATATATATTTTTCTTACATCTCCAAGTATAATAATCTCGGTTTGATAATTAAATGTTTGTAATATAATACATATATTTTCTCTAAAACCCATCATGATGACCATTTTCCTTAATTCAGTGGTGTATACTCCTGTACACTTTGTCTCAACCCCTGCCTGAAGTAGTACCAATGGATGAATTGGTCCTCCACATACCCAATAGGGTAGAATTCATACTTATGTGATACTTAAAGTACAAAGTCCTCCCACTTAGTGGGGAATCATCCTCTAACCCAAGTGTTTCTATATGGATTTTTCATTAGGTTAGGGCATGGCCCTCTAACTTCAATCTAGAAAATCAAATTTTAAGTTCCTCATATATATGGTGAATGCTAAAATATACTTCTAATTGTTATATCCAATATTCAATTTATCACATCAATCTCACCTTGATATGGCTTGATGTCAACTTTTGCTTCCATCTTGAACAAGGGTTGTGAATTGTTTAAGGCAATCAAACTTGGCTACTCTTTTTTCGGTTCTTTATTGGAATCCTTCTGTGGATATTCCTGATCCCGTAATTTTCCCTCTGATTTGGAACCTCTATCTTCTCCAATTCAAAGTTTTTTTTGTAGATACCCCATAAGGAGGCTTTTAGTTTTGATGATATCTTCAACTTATGCTTCCATCCTAGAGAATCACTCTTCATCAAATCTTGAGGGTTATTATGAAAAAATTCCTCAACTATGGTTAGGTTTATACAACTTTCTAAATACATAGTTCCGTGTGTTAGAAAAATTATATACTACAAAGCAATGGAATACATAAAATATTGTGGAAACAAAAATACAAAAATGAATAAAACAAGATAGACACAAATATACATGGTTCACCCAATTTGGGCTATGTCCACAGAGAAATAACCAGTCCTTCCTTTTATATAATCCAACAAAATGAAGAGATACAACCTAAAGCAAATCCACTATAATTTCCTCTTCTCTCTCACATAATTTCCTCTCTCTTTCTCGGACAAAATAATAATACATAAACGCAATACAATTTTTTCATATAAACCGAGGGTTTCCTTCTAGGGAAAAAACCCTAAATTAACATAACTTCTACTATCAAATCATCCTCCTAATAAACGGCCCATATTGACTACAAAATTACAATATTTTACAAGGAAAGTTTTCATCTATTTTTAGCTTTCGGGGCACTACCCCTGAACCCGTTCTAGGAGCCTACTTGCCCCTGGACCCCCTAGTCGAGGGAGAATCCCCCCTAGATCCCCATGGGTGGGACAAGTCCTCCCCCCCCCCCCCGCCCCCGAACCCCCCCAACCCTCACGTGGAGGGGTGTACATTCTTCTTGGGGTATACATCTAGCTGAAACAAGACCTTTGAATCAGGAAGATAATCGGGCTACAAACCCAACAATATCCCACTTGGGGATGGATTATAGAAACTCCATCATTGTTTCATCTGCTAGACAATGATCCCACTTTGGAACTGGTTGTTTCTCATCTTCATTATCATACTTGAAGAGCAATTGAACCCGATCAAAATCTCAGTTTCTCCCTGGTTACAACTTTTGTTGACATATATAAAGGATTATGGCTAGAGTGTATCTTTTCTAGATTCAATTGTCTAACTTCCAACACTGACCGTATGAAATGGTACTTGAGTTGTATATGTTTATTCTTGGAATGAAACGATGATTTCTTTGCAAGATGAATGGCACTATGTTTGTCACTATATAACCTTCCCATGTCTTTCTTCTTACCCAAATCATCCATAAACCTTTGCAACCAAATAATTTCTTTACTAACCTCTGTAGCAGCAACATACTCGGCTTCCATTGTTGAAAGTGTAAAAACTCTTTGCATTTTTGAAACCCAATTGACAGTTGTTCCACCTACAGTAAACACATACCTTGTGGTGCTCCTCCTATTATCTCTATCACCTTCCATATCTTCATCGACATATCCTTGTAAGGAAATTTTTGAACCACCAAAGCATAATGCTTGATTTGTGGTACCTCTCAAATACCTGAGAATCCATTTCACTACCATCCAATGTTATTTTCATAGATAGTTCATGTAACTACTTACAACTCCCACTCCACGTGCAATATCAAGGATTGTGTATACCATTGCATACATGAAACTTCCAAATGTTGATGCATATGGAACTTTAGACATATAATCCATCTCTTCCTAGTTCTTGGGACACATCCCCTTACTTAGTTTGAAATTGATATCCAAAGGTGTACTAATTGGTTTTCCATTCGACATATTAAATCTTTCCAACACATTTGTATGTACTCACTCTAAGACAACGTTAATTTGCGATTTTTCATGTCTCTAGTTATTCTCGTACCAAGGATTTGTTTTGAAACACCCAAATCCTTCATTGCAAATGAATTATCCAAGTTTCCTTTGAGCACATTAATTTCCTGCATGTTAGATCCTAAAACGAGCATGTCATCTACATACAATAGAAATGTAATATAGTTTCCATCATTTATTTTTAATATAAACAAAGTGGTCAAAGTGACATCTAGTATAACCTTTTTTAGACATAAACGTATCAAATTTTAGACACCATTACCTTGGAGCCTATTTTAATCCATATAAACTCTCCTTCAAATTTCATACTAATTTATCCCTCCCTTTGACCTCATACCCTTGTGGTTGTTGCATATATATTTCTTCCTCCAAATCCCCGTGGAGAAAGATTGTTTTTACATCTAACTACTCAAGATGCAAATATTTTGGTCACACTAGACTTAAAATAGTTTTTATTGAAGTCATTTTAACAATAAGAGAAAAAATTTCATCAAATTATATACCTTTATTTTTTGCAAGCCCCTTCACAAAAATTCTAGCCTTGTACCTTTGTTTACCTCCATCTTATTCCTTCAAACTGTAAACCCATTTATTATGCAATGTTTTTTTACCTATAGGCAACCTGACTAAGTCCCAAGTTTGGTTATGTATCAAGGATTCGATCTCTTCTTTCATGACTGGCTCCCACTCTTTCCTAGTTTCTACCTGCATTGCTTCTTCATAACATTTTGGTTCACCGAAATCAATCAACAATACATAATATAATGAAGGAGAGTATCGTTCAGGGGTTCTACTTATCCTGATAGATCTTCTAATACTACTTTTAGGTGTTTGAGGTGCATGTTGTTGTTGTTATTGCTATCATTATGATTTCTGGACACCTTTACTTTTTTTGTGATCTAATCAAGAATTGTGTATTCTTTGTTTTCCTTTTCTTATTTCTTTCCTTGCATCTGATCTTTATATAAGACTTTTTCATCGAATATGACATCTCTGCTCCTAATGATTTTATGGTTTTCATAATCATGTAAACAATAACCAAAATCATTAACACCGTATCCAATAAAGGTAAATTTCTTTCATTTTGCCTCAATCTTTGTTATATTTTATTTATTAATGTGGACAAAGGCTCACAACCAAAAGTCTTTAAAAATGAGTAGTTTACCTTTTTACCTATCCATGCCTCCTCTGGAATACCACCATCCAAGGAACTTGAAGTCCCTTTTCTTATTATATAAACATTAGTATCTACAACATCTGCGCAAAATTGTAAATGCAATCCTACATACAATCTCATGCACCTTCCATGCTACATGATTGTCCTGTTCATCCTTTCTAACACACCATTTTCCTATGGTGTTCCTAGAATCGTATTCTCTCTATGAATTCCATGCTCTAAACAATAATTATCAAACTATTTGTTGCAGTATTCACCTCCAATGTCTGATCTAAGACATTTCAACTTCTTTCATGTCCCATTCGCAACCAAAGCTTTCCATTTCTTGTAAGTATCAAATACATCAAATTTATTCTGAATACAATAAATCTGATTTTTTCTAGTTGCATAATCAATTAAAACAACATAATAGCAAGAGCCACCGAGAGATGATACTTTAGCAGGTCCCCATACATTTGTATGCACAAGCTCTAATTTTTTGCTCTTCTTTTCTTTCCCAACTCTGATAAATCTGACTCTCTTTTGTTTTCCATAAACACAATTCTCACAGAAATCCAAATCAACTTACTTCAAACCTGGAAAAAAAAATATTGAGTGAAGAATTTGCATCCCCTTCTCACTCATGTGCCTGAGCCTATGATGCCACAATGTTGTATCTTGTCTTGTGGAGGTTAAAGCATTAACATAATTAGAAATACCATTGCATAAATACAATGTACCAACCTTTTCTCCTTTTGGTATTGTTAGGACTCCTTTAGTGATCTTCGAGGTTTTGTTTGTAAATGTAGTTACACAACCTTCTCCTCCCAACTGCCATGTTGAAATTAGATTTTTCTTCAGATCTGGAACATGCCTTACCTCCTTCAATAGTCACTGGTTTTCATTCTATTGTTTTATAAAAATCTTACCCATTCTAACGATTTTACAGGTTTTATCATAACCCAGATGAACTTATCTCAAATCTCCTTGAACATAGTCATGAAATTGTTTCCTATTAGGTGTGGCATGGAATGAGCCCCCTGAATCTACCATCTAGACATAAATAATATTTTCCAATGAAAGAATCAAAGCATCTTGCAACACATCACCTGTCACATTCGGTTCTTGATTATTCTCTTGTTGTCCATATCCTTATTTTCCCTTCCGAGATTTGCACTCTTTCTTCAGGTGTCCTTTCTTCCCGCATTTCTAGCACACTATCCCCAGTCTGGACTTGGATCTTCCTTTCCTTGACTTACTATGATGTCTTGGGATCTTTCATCTCTCCATTTTTCTTCCCCTAGTATTTGTAGTCAAAGCATTACCTGATGTCTCACTGAAGCTTTTCTGTCGCATTTTGTTGCTAAGGATAGCACCAACGTTATCATCAAATTTTAAATTACTAGATCTAAAGATAGAGATACTAATGGCCATAACTAAACCATTCCAACTATCTAGCAATGAGCACATAAATAGCAGAGCCCTAACTTCATCATCAAAATTTACCTCTAAAGAACTTAACTAACTAGTAACTGTGTTAAATTCATTTATATGATCAACAACAGATCCTCCTTTTGACATATTCATGTTAAATAAACGCTTCACAATAAATACCTTGTTTGAGGCCAAGGTTTTTTCATATAATTTGACCAATGCTAACATTAAACCCTTTGTTTCCATCTCCTTTGAAACGTTGAATGTCATTGATGCTTCCAAACACAGTCGTATTGTTCCAAGTTCCATTCTGTCGAGAATCTCCCATTCTGCATTTGTCGTACTCGTCGGCTTCTTTAATTGTCCGCTAAATGGTAGGTACAAATCTTTCGGATAAAAATAATATTATATTTTCATCTTCCATGGATGGTAGTTTTGGCCATTGAATTTCTCAACCTTAAACCTACCATATTCCGCCATTGCTCTAACTTGAACCAGGAACCCTTCTTTATTGTGAGTTTATCATCCAAATAGACCTTTGGCTCTGATATTAGTTGTTAGAAAAATTATATATTACAGAGCCATAGAACACATAAAATATTGTGGAAACAAAGACACAAAAACGCATAAAACAAGAGACAGATATATGTGGTTCACCCAATTTGGGCTACATCAATGTAGAAACTTTCAATCCTTCCTTTTATATTATCCAACAAAATGATGAAATACAACCTACAGTAAATCCATTGTAATTTCATCTTCGCTCTTACATAGTCTCCTCTCTCTTTCCCGCACAGAATAATAATACACAGTCGTAATACAATTCCCTCATATAACTCGAGGGTTTCCTTCTAGGTAAAGAAAACCCCAAATTAACATAACTTTTACCGTTAGCTCATCTACCTAATGAACGGCCCAAATTGACTACAAATTACAATATTTTACAAGGCAAGTTTTCATCTATTTTTAGCTTCAAGGGCGTTGCCCCCAAACCCCTGGACCTTCAAGGGGAGGGGGGAGAACCCCCTACATGGAGGGGTGTAGAGTCTTCCTAGGGTATACATCTAGTTAAAAAAAGATCTCTGAATTAGAAAGCTAATCAGGCTCCACGCCTAACATCATGGATCGCTTGCAACTTCCCACGACACTTCCAAAATAAACCTACTCTAGTACCAATATGGATATCCACTAAACAATTTGCCACAATAGATCTAATAAAAATAGATTGAAATTTATAGTATGAGGGTTAATTTCCATAGATCCCATATTTATTAATTATTATTTCTTGCTTATGCATAAAATGTGGAAAATAGAGAATAATGAAATGTAATCACACACCAACCATAATGAACACAAGATATTCTTTGGGAAACAATTACAAGAGAAAACCTAGCTAGAAGGTGAGATTGCTCTGCTCTCTTTTTTATAGAATCGAAATAATGCAAGTAAAAAGGAGAGGTAACTCTCTGTGGATTTTGATAAAAACACTAAAATCCCTTGGTTATTCTCTATCACTTTCACAGCCAAGTTTTTTTCTCTACTATGAAACAAGACATTATTAAATAGAATAGAATTAGTGGCATAGTTACAACATAGACTGAGAACCAACTAGGGGTCAAATTTGACTCCTTGAACTCTCAACTAGATTTACAAATTTGATTCTTCTGGTCTTCTTCATACTCTGCACATGGCTAACCCCTTTTGCATGAGTAACGAGGGTTGACATGGCGTCCTCTCAAATCATGGTGGTAAAACATGGTTGGTCAACTTCCAGGAGGCATAACCTTTTCATATGAATTATGATTAATGTGATTCTTGCACCTTGAAAATTTCTGAGTGTGTAATGGCGGCATAGGCTCTAACACTTAAGTGGAAAAATTTTACTCCATGAAAAAAAAATCTTTTAAGGCCTCAAAATGGGCTTGGAATGTTTCAAACCCCAAATTGGGTCCTACCAATAAAACCAATCCTACAAGATGATTCCTCCACTTTTTCCACTATGAAAGCATCAAGATGGGTGACAAATAATATTATGATTCAATTTGGATCATGAAAGGGTAATATTTTCTTAATGAAATGGTATCTAGGAGAAGATTGTCATGTTGTAGGGAGAGAGATGGGTCATATAAAACCCAACATATTAAGAATTGCGCTCATAATCTAGCTAATATTATGGAATTTGTCTTTTTAAGTTAGTTTTAAGATGTGAAGCAAGTGATTTTGTCTTTTGGGTTTGATATTTGGAGGGTGGTAACATCATGTGTCTTCCTTTTTGCTCTATTTCTACATGGTTATATTATGGATGGTTCTTTGATATTTGGGTGGCTGGTGAAACTTGTATATGGTTCCTTCTAGCATCATTGAATCTTTAAAATTTCCTTGATTTTCTAGGTTTCGTTAACATAATGAACTTCTTCTTTTGGGTGACCTTTCCTCAAGTAAATTTAGAACCTATCTCAAATAATCTTACTTCTAGTTTGAAATCACTATAGTCATTTGGTTTCTTTCTCTATTGGCATAATGTGAGGAACAAGGGCTCTCTCATTATGTGGTAGAAATTGGTCTTTCCTTGGGCCATTTCCTTTGAGCATATATTTGGTCCCTAGAATATCATAATCAGAGTTGGAAATACAAATTTATTTGGTGTGTAGCTAGCATGGATTAAAGAGAAGCACAAGAGTTTATAACAATGTTGAGAAAACACGAAGAATCAATAGCGTAAAAAAACCTATTTTTTTAGTGTCCACAAAGGTGCATGAAAATGAACACCAATGTACATTACAAAATGCTATAATCATGATTACATTGGTGCAAGGAAAGGAAAAAATCAAGGTGTTATAAGAATAATATAGAATGTTAAGGAATATGGTTATCAACCTAAGCAAAGGTCCTGAGACTATACCCTCTAATCACTAAATGTCAGCAAACTCTATACAAGGAATTTTAAAGGTAGAAGAAACATTTCATCAAATGCTAGAGGACATGGATCTCAAGAACCAAAATTCCCTTTCTACCAACTTGGGTGGGAGTAAGGTAAATGTCTCCATGACTTCCAATAATTTATATGTTCATTAAAGCAATTACAATATTAGGAGTGTTTGTTAAGATATATACTTGCAAGTTTTGCTGCAAGAACCATTGCAATGTAACAATTGTAAATTCTATGTTGTAAATTTTTAGAGATACCATCTATGCTTGAAAACATAGGACATAGGTTTTTGCACTCTTTTGTCTAGCTTCTTACAACTTTGATAATATGAAGGATCTTGGTTTTAGTTAAAAATTAAAAATAAACATCATTTCCCTCTATTTGCATAACTTCCATGATTTCTCCCATGATATAATTATATCATTCCCTTTATGTTTTGTATTAGAATGTCATACAAAATAGAAATAGAAACATCTTTCGTAAGACACTCAATAAACAACTGATTTCGCTAACATGTAATTAGTCTTTAACAACAAACTCAATGTCATTTAGAAGGCACTTAGAATCTTCAATTCTCAACTCTAACACTCACCTACAATATTGAGATCATGGTCACGCTTCACTCTATTTCACATGTCAATCGATTGTATTGATTATAACATAGAAATTAATTGTTTGAGAGACATAACATATTTACCAAGAGAAATATTAAACCAATCAACAAAAATACAAACATTAATAATTTGCACACAATTTACCCAAGGAAATCCCCAACTTCGCAGAAAAACCCAGCCTAATGGAATTCCATTAGTCCCTTAGCAAAAACCAAGAGAAACCAGCCAAGTGAGTCTTCACCTCTCATCTCTCAGGCATCATTACAATGAAATCTTCCATGCCTTTTAAAGGCTCCAATGCATGCAATCCATGGGAAAATTACCATGGAAAACCAAAAACCATGGCTCCAAAACAACTACTCTAGAGCCAATTGAATTTAATCTTTCCCCAAGTCAATTTTACCTAACAATACCCCCTTAAACCTTGACTTGGGGTTTCCCTTGACCAATCCAAGTGAGTCAGCCTCCCTCACTCTAGTCCTTACCCCACTCAAATTTTATACCTAGGGTATCTATTAGTCAGGCATACCCCTTGTCACCTAAGTCTAACACCAGATTTTAATGGAAATTTCTAAAGGTACACATGCCTTACCAGATCTTATAGTAGTATGCCCATTTACATGCAATTATCTTTCAACTCCATTTTAATAACAAACAAACAAAAATTGTTGCTTTCTGAGTACATCTTCTCACTATCACACTTTGAGCCTGATGCTCTCCTAATACAACTCACCCATATCATGTCCCTATTTCTCACCATGATTTTCTATGCCTTAATCAAATACAAAGTAAAATATTCCCATTTTATGCAACACCCACAGAACTAAACCTATACATTCCTTGCCACAGAGTTTTCACTATGAATAACCCCATTGTATTTCTTGCACTAGTGCACTCACTTTTTCATGTATACATCAACCTGTCCACTTATTATGTGCTTTCAAACCTAATTTTTAGGCGCGGGATCCACCCCAGAAAATTTTTGGGGCTTAAAGCTCAAGTTTTGACCAAGTCCGATGTAGAGACTCTGTGATTTGTGGGTGCAGAGCGCGAAGTTGTAATTGAGTCATGGGGTTGTCCACCCTTACTTTTGTAAATGTAGTGTCAGCTTGAGAGTTCTACCCATGGTCCGCGGACCATGGGAGTGTATAAATAGAGCGAGGCTCTAAGTGCAAAAAAACAATCTAAGAGAAGGAATCGGAGATGGAAGATCTAATGAGGAAGCATTGAGTCTAAAGTGTAAAGTCATGTCTTTGGGTCATAGAGTAGGAGAAGGCTCTACAGCTGAGTGCGCAGAGGCCTAGTAGTCCGCAACTGAGGGCACGGACCCATGCAGCTGAGTGCACAGGGCAGGTTGAGTCTGTAACCGATTGAAGCATTAATAAAGAGAATTTTTACATTATTTCTGTGTATCTTTTCCTGTTTTATGCATTGAAGTATATTGGGTATGAATTGCAAGTTTACCGTTTATTTTCTGCACGAACTTATATGAATGTGTTGAATAAGTGAATATAAGATAAATTATCTATTTACGTGAAGATAACTAATTGTTATAAGAATATAAGTAAGATTTGTGGTGCAACACGGGGAAAAAGTGCAAATCGTTGTTTTAGCAACACGAAAGCTCCTCAGCCCCTGGTTAGGGCTGCACGAAGGTGAGTATAACAGAGCACGAAGCCCTCGTAGGTCGGGATAGTGCACGAAGTAACCTGTGCAAGGGTATTCACAGTTGGACTAAATCAACCCCTCAAACATCTCAAGGGTGTAGAAACTTGGTTCTAACATCCCCCCATACTGCTTTGGGTGAGACCTCATTCCGCGCTCCATGGACTATTGCCAAAAGGGCCAGTGGTATAGGGATTTTTTTGGCTAAATAACTTCAAACCTAGGTCAAGCCCCATCAATCCAACACTAATAAACCCAATTCCTTGATGAATGACTAGATCACCAAAATTGTCATGCAAGGCCTCGCTAACTTAGCAACATCTTTTTGTCTTCAACCATATCCCTCACAAAGTGATACTAAACATCAACATGCTTTGTCTTTCAATGATAAGCAGGGTTCTTTTCCAATAAAATTGCACTTTAGTTATCACAATCTATCATTATAACTTTGTATACCAACCCCATACCTAAACACAATCTATGTAACCAAATTGCTTCCTTGCTTGCATGAGTGGCAGTGATGTGATTAACTTACATATTTGAAATTTTCGCTACAAACATTCCCTTGATCATCAAATTGGATGCTCCTCCAAATAGGTTAAGCGCATACCCACTTGTAGATCTATTGTGATCATAATCCCCATCTGAGACAACATTAACAAACCCATGTACGTCCAAAACTTTGTCCAATCCTAGTCTTCCTTGATAGCACAAACCATAATCACTAATGCCACACAAATACCTAAAAATTCATTTTATTGTTGTTTAATGCTCCTTCCCTAGTTTCGAAATAATGTTATGAAACCAGCTCACGAAAAGATATAAAAATGTTGATCAACGCCTTAGAATTCAACCTCTTCTATGGGGAAACCTCCTTTACATTACACAAATGAACAATTCTTGGATGATACAAATGACAAGGCCTCCTTTCTATATATAGGAGTCTAAGGGGTCATAATATAATCATACCCGACATAACAATAATATTGTAAGGGCACAATAATAACAATAGTGGGCTTCTATGGGGCACAATAATAACAATATGGGGACTACATGGGCATAACAATATAATAAGGGGGTTTTATTAATAACAATAAGGGGTTACACTAGTAGTATAGGGACCTAACATTCCCCTCTCCTTCAAAAAGTGTTTTCCTCAACGCTTGAGTAGTTCTTGATGCTTCTGTATAAAATTCTTGTCCTCCCATGTGGAATCTTCAGCGGGTAAGTTCTTCCACTTGATGAGATACTCTGAAATGGATCGATTTCATAGCTACCAGGTTTTTGTTTCTGTGACTGCTCCAGGTTCCAATATGATTTTTCCTTCCTCGTCAAGTTCTGGCAATATTGTTTGAACTGGAATCTTCTGCAACTTTTGAATGAGTGGCCACACTTCTTCATCCTTCTTC
>APFE031206501.1:42065-76260 GCA_000404065.3 Pinus taeda
CTCAGCACACTTATGACCTTTAGTGTATTTACTATCACAACTGTAACAAAGCCCTTTTGCTCTTTTTTCTTCCAATTGTTGTGGTGTGAACCTTGTAGGTTGTGGAAGGCTAGGGGAAACAACAATTCCATCTTTATAGTTGTGACTGGTAGGCTTCCTGGTTGCCATAATTTTTCTTTCCATTTTTCTTGCTAACCTGAATGCCTTCTCCAATGAATCAGGTTCCCAAAGTCGAACCTCATGTTGGATATTATCCTTTAAAGTCCCTATGAATACATCAATATTATGCTCCTCTGGAATATCTTTTACCCTTATGTTCAATTTTTGGAAGTCCTCAATGTGCTCCATCATTGAACCCTTTTGTTTGAGATTTATCAATTAGCTAAAAAAGGTGTTGCTTTTTGTACCCTCATAATGTGCTATCATTTCTTCCATAAAAATTGCCCAAGTGACAATTTGCTTACGAGAGAAATTCCATCGATACCATACAAATTGACTTGGTTCCAAATATAAAGTTTCAATACGTACCTTTTGTGTGTTTTGCACATTATGGAGATCGAAAAATTACTCCATCTGTAGTATCCATGTTCTGGGATCCTTGCCATCAAAATTCCTCATATCGATTTTTGGAACATGGTGGGTCTTCAATCCAACATTAGAGTCTATGGAATCATGATCAACATTTCTTTTGTTCTCATCATGAGTTTCCTTTACCACCCTTTCACCATTAGTAACCATTTCTTGTAGCAACTTATTCAAATTTATCTTCAATTCTTCCATCTTAGCGTCCATGACATTCATCTGAGTGTCCATGCCATTCATCTTAGCTTCCACGCCATCCATCTTAACTTGCATGCCATTCATATTAGCTTCCACACCATTCATCGTGGCGTCAGTTACCTTTTGTGAGAGTGAAATGCGTTGAACTTGGTCTTGTAATTTTGATATATCATGTTGCATTTCTTCCTCTTCTTCACGATTCATGCTAGAGCTTTCAGGTTGCTTACTAGGTGTTTCCATTTTCTTTCTTCGAGGCATCAATTAATGCTTATAATTCTTCACTATTCCCTTTGAATTCCTTCAAACTAATTTTCCAAACTAATCTTATGCAAAATTTTAAAAAAAACTACACACTTTTTCTTCACTTTGTAAGAGCTCGATATTGAATCTATTGTATCTCTGTAACTGCAGATCTTGAATATCTAAAATCACATCCTACAGTATCCCTTTTAGTCCTCTTTATTACCCCGCAAGTCTGATCAAGATTGGATTCTCCAATGAAGAGTTATGCCAAATCTCCCACAGTGACCTGATTATAGACTAGTTCAGTAAAGTGAACTTGTACGAAGTGCCACGTGTCCCTGTTTTGACATTAGTACTTGAAATTGATATAGAGAAAACAATAGGTCGTCCTCTTTCAGAAACGTCTTACGAAATTTCAATCTGATACTCAGAACAAAATTTATGACAATTTTCCTCAGGTGACCTATTTGGAATGTAATTCGGGAGTTTGCAAAAACCCTAAATTCCTCAGATCATATCTCTCGAAATACAACAAGACAATCTGTGAAATTCGAACCCAAAGTTCAGAATGATTTTGTCTCAAATGGGTTTTTTTTTAGCTTCTAAAACATCGCGAAAAAAAAAAAATTATATATATATATTAATATTATAATATATATTATATTAAAAAAAATAAAATAAATATATATATATATTAGTGAAATTCCTGATGACTGTTTGGACACGAAACCCTAGAATCAAACTCTGATACATGTATAAACACTCACAAAAGTAAAAAGAAAATAACGCCTAGTTCAACCTCTTAGGGGGAAATATCTTACATACACAACAGAAAATTCTTGGTGATATAATGAAGACCTCTTTCTAATATAGGAGTCTAAGGGTCTTATAATCAGACCCGAATAACAATAATAATGTAAGGGCATAATAATAACAATAGTGGGCTTCTATGGGGCACAATAATAACAATATGGGGACTACATCAGCACAACAATATAATAAGGGGGTTGTACTAATAACAATAAGGGGTTACACTAGTAGTATATGGACCTAACAAATAAACATGTTCAATACTCCCACTACATGTGTAATGTTTGGTATATACCATTGCATACATAAAACTTCAAACTGCACTCATATATGGAACACAGGGTGTCCTCTTCCTCTTATTATACCTTGGGACATTGTTCTATGGATAAATTTGCTCCTACAAATATAGGAACCTTCATCGATTTACTATCCTACATATTAAACCTCTCTGATATTGTTTCGACATACTTCCTTTGATTTAACTATAGTCTCTATTAGAAACCAGGACAATACTGAGAGGGGGGTGAATCAGTATTGTAGGAATTTTCACAATTTAAAAACTTTATTTCACTTATGTGATGATATTAGGACACCAAAAATAGCTTCAAAAATTCATTCATATAAGCATGACATGAAAAATCATAATAAATCACAAAAGGAACACACAAATTCTTCATATTGTTCTTCAATTACTTCATAAGGCAAGCTACAACTTGTTGTTACAAATTATTTGGATACAAGTAGCAGGAAGCTACAACTTCCTATTTTATCAGCTACAACTAAAAGTAGCACCAACCCCTACAAGTTTACCAGCACCTACTAGAAGGAGCTACAACCCCTTATCTACAAGCTTCAACTTTATTTGACATCAATGATTCATATTTCATCTATTTTCACACTAAAACCATGATTGCCAACCCTTTACAAAATATATATATATATATATTATATATATATATATATATTTCCTCCTTCCTTAATCACCAATACCTTCAGAAATTTTTCATTGTTGATCACACCAAAAGCATCACCAACTCAACTTGCACCACAATTTGTTACATAATTTCTTTCACACCATCACAAAATTCCTTAATCGATAATTTTGACTAATTATTTTTAGCATGAAACTTTAGTTGACATTCCTTCAAATCTTTACATTAACCTTTAAATTTTTCATTTGTCCTACTTAACTAAGTCTTATGCATCTAATCTTCAAGTCATCAATCACAAATTTGTTTTTTGGGCTTAATCTTTGGGTTTTCCTGCTTATTTTTGCTAATTTGACTCTTTTGCAGGTTTTAGCTAAGGTTTTCTATATTTAGTGGGCTCTAACTTTGGCTTAACTATCAAGTTCCAAGCTACCGATTTGTTCATTTGTGTGCCTAAAGCACACCAAAACAGGTTTTTGACTCATCTATATATGTGCCTAAAGCATGCCAAATCAAGATGTCGACTCATTCATGCCAAAACCCAAAGGCTTTCCATTAAAAATGCTGCCAATTTATAACTTCTCAACCCTTTTTATTTGTATTTATAAAATGATACCATATTTGGCCTTTGGCCCCTATGTGTTGGCACTTTATCCCTTTTGTGCTCATGTGGACACATGTTGTGACCTTATCTTTATCTTTGAGCACTTTAATTATTAAAATCACGCCTTTAAGATCCTTAAGCTTACACTCTTTATTATAATTGTTACATATAACATGTCCCTTGACACTTGTATTGGCCCCCGACACCTTTATGTCTTCCTTCGGGATTTAACTTGTGGGATGACATGTTGCATGGGGCCCTCCCGACACCTTTTTCATTGGTCACTGCTGAAAATCGTGTTGCCTTCATGTCCCGTGCCTCATCATCCTGTCGTTCCTTCTTATGCACCTTTATAATCTACCATGATCTTCCTTACGGGAAGATGTGCCTGATGGGGTCCGCCTGTTACACCATGGACCAATCACTACAGTTGCGGGCTTACTTTTCACTCACACCAACCACATCAGCCTGACACCTAGTCAATCCAATGTTTTCCTTTGCGCGCCTTTATCTTTTCCTCCTGGCTTTACCTTGTGGGATAAGTTGTTACAATGGGGTCCTCCCACTTTACCTGCACCTAATCATAATTTTTTCGAGTTGAGTTGGCTCTAACAGCCGCCCTGTCAGCCTGATGCCCAATCAGCCTACTAATCCATAGCATGCATCACTCAAACCTTTTGGCATCTAGCCTACAATATGATGTCATTCTTATGTCACCTCTGCCATGTGGCACTTTGTGAGTGATCCACATGTCACCAAGAAAAGGCCCGCTTGGCCACCAAAAAAGGTCGAAAACACCATGCACATGTCACGCTCTAGTTGGTCCACGTCATTATTGATGTCATCACCCACCTGTACTACCACTTGTGTGCATGGACAAATCAATTTGTGCCAAATGTCCATCTGTCAAAGAGGAGAGAGTAAGGGTTCTGGAAACTTAGTTTTGCACCATTTTCCTTTATAAAATTGATGGGTCCCGACCATTTCTTTAATATTGTGTTGCCTCACCACATTGTGTGGCTCTCTGTCTATTGGCCCGTACACTTTCATACTGCCATGTTTTCCCAACTTTATTTTCGTTGGGCTTTGTTGGTTGCGTCATCCCAGAGCCTCTCTTATTTGCATCTCTTTAAACCTTCGGGATTTACCTTACAGGTTGAGCTATCATATGGGAGCCACCACCTGCATTCAACGACCAATAATCGACAGGTCAAGCTGATTGTTCTCTAACACCTACCATGCACAATGGAGACCCAGTCGTCCCATAACATTTCTTTGTGTTGCTTGAAAATATGTCAGGGTAATTGCGTCAAGATGACGTGTTTAGGGGATCCACCTTAGACCAATGAAAAACTTCTTCCCCACTATGTTGATTTGTACCACGTCACCCAAAATTTTGGATAGCGACTCCACCAATATGGTATGTTTGGTTGTGCATCAAACTTAACTATGTGCCAAAAGGTCTCCAACCAATTTTATCTCTGCACTGTTTTGAGTTCGGGGTCCTTATCATTCACTGGCTCTAACTTCTGATCCAGGAGGTCATTTTCAAACTTCCACACACCACTGGAAATATCTTTCAGAGATTTATCCATCTAAGTGGGTTTCATCTGCATTTGGAATGATCTACTTTACAAGAAATTTCACCAAACTCTCTGCACCTTTGTTGCCATCTTCTTTGCCTTGGTCATCAATGCTTTCTCATTGCCATCAATGATAACACAATTCTAACAGTTTCCTCTTTTCCCTATCTCTTTTAAATTTCACTCTTGCACTTACAATTATGCGAGTGATGTGAGAAGATTTTAGTCCACTGCAATATTTCTACATTATAGATACAGCCTCTAATTTCTTTCTCAATGGCTTCCCATGCACAACCAATTGTAGAAATTATTTACCAGAGAGACATACCAACTTTGAATCTTTCCCCGAGTCAAGTTTACCTAATATATAAATTTATGGAGCCCCATATGTGAAACTAACCAACCCATTAATTACACTTTTTATATTTGATTAGATCAACCTAGTCATTGTGTTGGCACCAACATTGAAATCATAAAGGATGTGTATAAATATGAAGATCCATTCTTGATTTATATCATCTCACTCAAGTGAATCCATTCATTTTTTTTCTAAGAACACCTCTAAATTGTTCTCTTTGTGTGCTAATTCACTTTATTTGTGTCGTTTATTTTTCTTTGATAAATTTATGGCATGTTAACATCTATCTTGTGATCTATATTAAGAGCTATTATGTAAGTATGCTAGTTTAATTATTGGTTTAGGGTTCATTATCTATATATATATACACACATTAAAGATAAGTATGTCAGTTTAATTATTGGTTTAGGGTTCATTTTATATATATATAATCGCCTTATGAGGTCAAGAATCAAAACACCATTATTTTTCAACCTAATAGACTCAAAATGTTGGGGTTCTTGTTGAAAAGTATTGACTTCTTATTAGAACAAACTAATTCCAATTCGGTAAAACTAATAATTTGATGGTATCCCATGTTTGATTAAGTTAGTAGATTTGACAGACAAAGAATTAACATTATGATTCAACATTCTAGGATCAAAATGATGATTTTCATGTCACAAAAAGGAAACTTTCCCATATCAAATTGGGTGAAAGCGGTAATTTGATGGTATCACCTATTTGATTGAGTCAATCAAGGGGTATTACCAATTGGTTGAAATGTGTTTCTCACTTCTCAGTCAAAAAATGCAAACCCATTCTTCCTTAAACTTGCTAACTTAACAAATGAAGTGATGCAGGTCTAACCATATATTTGTACATTAATAAAATTAACACACACCAAAACGGAAAAGAAAATGGAATAGGCATGGATACAAAAACTCAAAAATGATTCATAATAAATAAAAATAATTAAAGGAGGAGTATTGGCCTCATGCTTGGTCTTTCAATCCTCTACTCACTCACACACATCTACATACATCATGCCTCATGGGCTCACCTCAATTTATACAAATGGATTAGCACCCAAGGTAGGTTCTAGATCCCTAAACTAACTCCAACAATATCTCTCTTGATCACTAAAATCTCTCATCCAATCCCTTATCTCTAGATAAGAGCTAACTAATCCATAATCCTCTCAAACCTTCCATAATACTCTCGAATCTTCTCCTATTTACAATAATATTTATTCTCTCTTAAAAACTATAGAAAAATACAATAAATAATTAAATCCTCACTTTACAAACTAACTCCTCTAGTAAACAATTAACCCAGGTTAGATGCACTTGCATCAGACTCCCCAGGTAAAAGAAAATCATGGTCTCCCAAAGATCATTCTTCATAAGATGATAAAAATCATCCTGGATCCCAATCTTTAGTTTGACGTTGATCATGTACTTTGTTATGTTGTTGATGTTCTATGGTTGTCCTTTCTTGTCTTCCAAGCTTCCAAACTTTATGTTGTAGTTTTCCTCTCTTTTTGTTGATGTATATTTGTGCAGTCAGATGTATTTTATTGTTATCCTTGATTTTTCTTTGTTCAATTGATATCTTTTGAGATTCTTTCAACATCAGCTTCTTCATTTCTTCAATTTCGATATTTAACTTGTCTTCTAGTTGCACATTATTGTTTGTTTGTTGAACTTTGTTGTTGATCTCTACGCTTCCATTGTGCCAAATTTGTTGATTTGAAAGAATTTGTATTCCATCTTAATTTCCTTTGCATCACGCTCTAGCTTTGGATTGTCCAACCATTCTTCTAAGAACTTTAGTTATGCTGCAATATCTTTCATGTTGACATTTGGCCCATCATTTTCCAATTCATAAGCAACTTGCTTCATTTCTGTATCAACTTGTTGTTTAGCAACATATCCTGCATCCACACACCAATGGTTAGATTTAAAAACATGAGGTTCGACATATGAATCTGTCTTCAGGTCTTCATGTTGGTCTTCTGAACAATCTGTAGCGTCATCTATGGGAATCGAACCCATGTTCATTTCATCATCGTTGTCACCAAGCAATGGTCCTTGCTCTGGTTCGCAAATGTATATATTTTTCTAGATTTTATCTTCTTCTAAAACTTTTAGTTTACGCTTCTGTCTTATTTCCATCAATTGTTTGGATTGGCCATTTAAATGTTCGCTTTATTACCCATATGTGTCTTTGTCTTTGTCTTTGTAATAACTCCATTAATATGTCAAGTCGTGCCTTCAATTCCACAATCTCTTTCTCTTCATCAGCAATGCTAACTAATATGTTATCATTGTGACTTTTCTCTCGATCCATCTTCATCTTCTTTCGCAAACTTCACCGTGTTCACTATAACCTGCAATTGAATCACTTACCAAGTTATCTCCTCTGAACTTGGCCAATGGTTCACTTCACTTGAACCTTCTTTTTGAGCACTCCTTACTCTTATGCTTCCTTTGCTACAACAACTGCAGTATCTCTTCAAATTGTCTTTACAATGACCACAATTCTCTGACGACCATGCACCCATTACAATCAATGACTCAAACCTTTGACTTGACTTATGACTTTGACTTGAGACTTTGACATCAATTCTTCATTTAATTAAAGAGAGATTTCAACCCATATACAAATTAAAATACCTTGAAAATTTGTTGATGGTATATATATAGATATACTATTCATGATTTTTGCATTTACCATTTCATACATTACCACCATTATAATCCCTGAATAAATAAAGTTATGCATTCTCAAACCCACACATGGTTTTATGAAACCATATATCACCCACTCAAAACCTTGTGCAACTCACCATTTATTCTAACCACTTATTCTCTATATTCATAAAAACCACCATACTCTACAACATCAATTTACCTCTACTTTTTACTTTCACCTTTAATACAACACTTTTACCTTCACTGTTTACTTTTACTTCAAATTAAACTATCAAATTCACTTGTGAATTCATCTTTACATGGTGAAAACTTTTTACCATTTCTACTTAACTTCACCACCAGAGCTTGTCATGCCTTTCTTGAATTGAACCAATAACAAAATATTCAACGTAGACATTTTATTTTTTACTTCTCATTGTTTTACTCTTGATATCCATTTGTAAAAAAATTCCATTAATATTCAAAACCTTACGGTAAAATAAGAGTGGTACCTTCTTTTTTTTTCCTTTCAAATACCAAAAATTTTATTTGAAAGATAAAGATAGAAACTTTGAAATCCATGTGAACTTTAAGGCATGAGAACTTTTCCCAAAGTGTGACTTCCAGGTGAAGGAATATTGTAAAAGAAATATACCTACTGTCAACGAAATGCAATTATTGTTCTCTCACACACTCACGATATGAACTCCGATGTAATCAACCTCCACGTTGAACACCTGCGCTCTTATCACGGCTATTAATTACAACAAACCTCCTCTTCACAATGGGCATGAGAATTATGTGCATTCTACAGGAAATTATTTGTTGTATTACCGGAATTTCCAGTAGGAAAGTTACCATAATCTGCATGGATGGTGATTTGAACTATTACTTACCCAAGAAATTGGATTGTAAAAAGACCAAACCAAATCGATTGCTCATTCAAACAAGGTTCTTCAGAGTCGGTGGAAATGACATCCAATAGATATTTAGGTGAGATCCAGAATCGAATGATGGTATTAGCTTTAAAAATAATTACCGCGACTTGTTCCGTGTAGATCGAGCTGAGCAATGCCTAATCCAAGAATAGAGCTTGTCATCTGCGAGACGGAGTCTTCCGAGTAAACAGGACCTAATTTTGCAGAACAAGTCAGGATTCGGAACTGCAAAACTGTCGTGGGATGGAAAAAAAAAAATTCTTTCAAGCAGTGACCACAACCCTAGTTAAAATAAAACCAGCTTCT
Organism: Pinus taeda; assembly: GCA_000404065.3. Classification (NCBI taxonomy): domain Eukaryota; kingdom Viridiplantae; phylum Streptophyta; class Pinopsida; order Pinales; family Pinaceae; genus Pinus; species Pinus taeda. The sequence goes on from APFE031206501.1 coordinate 51,292, forward strand.
GATCTGTACGACAGCTTCCGAATTTCCTCACGCAGTCACCAATTTCTTCAGCGGATGGAAGCTTATCACATGATACATCTTCTCCTTTTCACATCATCACGAGAGGGTTCACCGTTAACACAACAGCGTTCACCAGATCAGTGCTCAACACTTTGATGCCATAGTAGATCAGTACCCATGAGAGAAAAGGGACAACAACGTTCACCTCTGCAGCAGATCTCAACGCACCACAATCTATTACATAATTATCACATCTCAACTTAAGATACATTTTTAAGATATATGGAAACTTGAGATGTGATTATTCGCTCGGTCATATCAATCACCTGCACACGGCCATGGACAGGCTCGTTTGGTCTATCGGCCCCATCTCCATTTCCCAAGGATGGGCAGTGTTCAAAATTGAATCCTTCTTAGCCCTTCTTTGGGCTCGCCCTTCTAGGAAGGGCTAAAAAAAATTACACTTCCAAAAAAATTTAAAATATCAAAACCACTCGTCAATTACAATGGTTAGATTAAATTTTTATATTTCAAAAGAAGGGAAATATGTTTAATAACCTGTCTATACTTTTTTAAGCTTACGATAATTTCAAGTTTGTACTAGGGCATAAATCGCTCTGACTAGTGATAGTTTCGTAGAAGTGTCCAGTGAAAGTCCAAATGACCTCATACAATTTAATAGTTATGTCATGATTTGGGAACGTTTCCCTGAGGCCCCCAACTTATGCCAACATGATGCAACTTGCAACAATAATACATGCAACAGTCATGGTACTATTACACCTAGCGCAGAGTGGTAGAGCACATTGAAAACCATTCAACAACTATGCACGTGCTCTCACTCCTCTGTGATTATCCTTGAGTGCTCTTTCCCTGCATCCACTTTTTCCATTTTCATTTGAATTGCAACCCATCAATCACAGAAGGAAAGTTATCGTTGGACGCTAGACTATAAGGTATTTTTCATTATCCTCCTCATATCTTCATTAACATTTGGTTTTTCATTCTATGGATTTTTAAATGCAACACTCCTTGAAGTATTGGCAGCCTTCATGGTCACACAGTGTATCCTGGACACCACAAAATCCACACCCCAATAATCAACATTCTAGCTAGATACCCTGAATGCAACTCCTTGCCATCCTTCCATTCTAGGAATGGGTGGTTGAGTTGTTTTCTACACTGTTAATGGTGCAAACTTTAATTGTCATAATTATATTAATCTACCAACTATGAAAATAATATCTATCTTATATGGAGGGTATTGGACTCCACAACTATAACGCTCTCATTCAAACTCTTGCTTATTTTTCTTCGTTGCTTAAATCCATACAAATTTCTTGTCACAGTACGATGTTTCATGAAGTGTTTGTTCTCTATCATAAAGATATAGGTTTCCTTGAATGTTACAAAACATAATTCAACAAATAAATGAATAACCTATCAATAAATCTATAGTCAAATCCTATGGAATCTTGCTAAGGTTGAATTTTTTCTATCTCAATCTTGCTAAGGGATTTTTAATTTATGTATTTACTTATTCTATTGTTTTTATTTATTTAATTGGCGTAAATCTTGAAAAAATTCTCTATTGGTCGTCCTAAGAAAGATAAAATGCAATTGTCGATTGTTGAATCATTTGGCCTTACACAACATTCTAATCAACCATGTAATATTCAAAATGAAGTTGATGCTCATATACATGAATATGATGAATCAAATAGTGTAGATCTTGTTGAAATAGAAACCCATCAAAGAAACACAAAATAATATTCAAATTCAAATGGAATACAAGGTTTCCACGGGCTTTTGTTTTAAAACATTTAATGGTAATGAAAGGATAAATTGTTCTTCACGTGTTAAATTTAAAAGTGAGACTCCATTTTCAAAAGAGGGAATTACCACTCTTCAAGTTAGTGGTATAAGTGGCCATGCAAAATCAAAAGCTTATTTTTTTTCAACATTTGGAGGGAAAAACGATTGAAACAATATTCCAATCACTAAACATGTAGAACTAATGGTAAATGTTGGGAAGGAGAAAACTATATCAATGATTGAAAACATTTATTTTGTTGCTATACATGATTTATCTTTAGAAATGTATAATTCAATACGTGACTTGAATAGGTATAAATCAACTCCACGCATGCTTCTAGTAGATGAATATTCTGCATACACAAATACCACACCAAGAAAATATTTTCTTCAAGTTTCTAAATAGGTGTATTGGAACAAATTAAAAGAGAAGATTTTACATAGGTCATTTTACTCGATCTTAGTTGATGAAAGCACTGATCAAATTATGGAACACCAATTGACTTCTTATATTACATATTTGACAAATGGAGGAAGAGGTAAATGTTTAACAAAGTTTATATGTTTAATTCAAATAAATGATGGAACAGCTCAATCTATGTATGATCTAGTGAGAACTCTTTTAGCATAAATGGATTTATATTTGATGAAGTTTGTTGGTTTTGGCTCAGATGGTGCATCTTCCATGAGGGGTATTCATGAGGGTTTATCTCCTAAGCTTCATATGCTCCTCTTTTATTAGTTATCCATTGCATAGCTCATGGGGAAGCATTAACAATCAATGAGGCTTCATCTCATTTTCCAGAGTTGCAATATATTAACAAATTTGAAACAAAGTTTATTCGTGGCTTGGAAAATCAACTAAAGGACATGGAAAATTGAGAGAGCTAATGTATACATTTCAAATCACTAAGTTAGTGGTCTTACAAATTCATCAAATTAGGCGGCTCTCTAGAGGAAAGGTCATGGAAAGACTTGTTAAACTCATGAATTATTTATTAGGATTGGGAGTCAGTGGAGAAAAAAATGTATGAGTTGGCAACAATAGTTCAAGTGCATACTTGCATCCATATACTTGCAGACATGCTCGTTGAATTAAATAAGTTGAATCATAAGTTTGAAGAGGATCATGTTGATATTACATATATTGACACTACTTTACATGTTTCTATTAGCATTCTTCGTAAATAATTTTTGGAAGCCATTTTTGGTGTAGATGCAGTGCATAGGTCTTCTTTTTTAGTGAAAGCATAAAGATGAACCCTTGAATTTGTAGATAGCACAAGTATGGTACATTTACATCCATTGAGGTTTGAAATTTTTCCAAAGCTGAAAATATTGGGGCTACTATATGATTGTATTATTTTGGGAAAATGTTTTATTGTAAAGGTGACTAATCTTTAGATAGGAGATTCATATATTTACATGTATTTAATGTGGTTAAGTTTTGCACTTTTCAACATTATTATGAAGAAGTGAATCATATAGATTGTCCAACAAAAATATAGTTGAAATGTTTATGTGAAAAATCTATTGTGGATAATTGTGGATACTACTAGATGTTTGGGTGAAATGAATTAATTTATTTGTGTTATTTGCAAATCATACCCTAAAAAGCATATGTAAGGCATGAGACCTATGTGGAGATGAACATGGATGGTTTGAAGACTTTCCATATTTGATGCAATTATGGCAAGTTATTCTTGTTATCCCAACAACCACATCAGTGTGTGAAAGAGGCTCTGAAAATTAAACACATCAGTGTGTGAAAGAGGCTTCTGAAAATTAAACAAGATAAAAAATGATGATAGATAAAGACTTTCATTGGAGACACTAGATATGTTAATGTTTCTATCTCTAAGTGCACATCATGCTCTAAATGAGGTAGATTGCAATGCTACTTATGATGTAAGGAAATAAATGAAAACTAGAAATCCATTTCCATTGGGAAAATATATTTATATTTTCAATGATGTAAGTCCAAATACTTTTGAAAATCATCTAATGAAACATATGTTTACCTCTTCTTAATGGAATTTGAAATTTGTTTTTGTTTATTTACTAGTAATATTGAGATTTTATAGCGTTTTTATTGAAGCTACTCTTTAAATTTTTAAGATTTTAAAGATTTAGAATGACACTATTTTATTATGGTATTTTTTTGAAGGCTTTATTTAATATATACTTTTCAGTGGAAGTGAATTTTTTTTATAACCTTTCATCCTTGAAGGGTTAGATGAATATATTCCCTTCCAAATGAAATTAAGAGTAGACCTTCAAATTTGATCACTGGATGGGCCTCCTAAGGATTTAACAATTCAAAAGATTGTTCTAACATTAATTATATTTTGTATTCACCTGCACACAACCACTGAGAGGCTTGTTTGGACTATCGGCCCCACCTCCTAAGGATGGGCCTCATAAGGATTTTAACAATTAAAATATTGTTCTACCATTAATTATATTTTGTATTCTTATTTAGTTTTTTGTTTTCTATTAGAGCACACATTTTTTATTAATTAGATATTTAATTTTTTAATTTTAATTTTAAAAAGATGTGTCAGCTCTACGTTAAGCACGGACATACTTAAACATTGCCTTTATACGGGGTTGTAGAATACAACTCTCGACGTAACAACAAAAGTTGCGGTGCATTTGTAACAATATATAGCTGAAATCATTTATCTGACACTACCTCTTGGAGCCTATCCATCCTTTCCAGCAAACTCTTTACCTCTCTTATGATTGTTGCGGCTACCATGGATTATGTTTCAATTATTCACAATTGTGATGTGTTGACGGTTGCCTCGAAACCCTAGTACTCCACAAATGAACAAGCAACAATCTAGTCATTGTTGCAATCAAATAGAAAGCCAACATCATTAATGCAAGATTCAATTTGGACATTAACAAGGAATAGAGTTGTTCATGAGTCAACACTGAGAAGCCCCCTTCATCAAGATTAAGTTTGAAAAAGCATATTACAAGGTAGAGTAGGCGTTCATTGTTACCAATGTTAGTTCCTTAGGATTCAACACTTATTGTCAACATAGTAAATACCATCATTACAAATGTCATTGGAAGCCTATTCATTAAGAAAATGAGATTCAAATATACTAACCTTTTCAAATCTACTAGGAAATGATTCCCTTTATGTAATGATAACAAAAGCACTTGGACACCCCAATTCAAGCTATAATGGTGTTTACCCTAATCAAAGGCATTTTTCTCACTAACCTTAGAGGTGGACAATTGGAAAATGGGGATATAGTGGGTGTCTTTGCTTTAACAATTTTAGAAGAAAAAGAATGTGATATTCCTACTTAGTGTTTCACTAAGTGAATATCGAATTTTGCTCAATTTTGGCATATTGCAATGTTTCACTTAGGAGAAGTGGGCCTAGGGGACCCACATTTGATTTTTTTCATGTGAAGCACCCCAACTTTAGAGTTTGATGGAAAGATTGCGACTTTGGTGGAGTGTGGGGGCCACCACAAAGGATTTTCGGCCCACGTGGAGAGTACGCTCTCATTGGTGTGAAAAAGGTGAGGAAAATTCAATGTGTGCCCACATGGGTAGCCTTGGAGGCAAATTGAAAAAAGGAAGAAGGGGCTTTCATTTTTCTTATCATCCATCATTTTTAGAATTTGTCTTTTGACAAGAGCATGCTTGAGCAATGAGCCAAGTCTACATGTGATTTTCAGCACACCCGGTGTTTCCGAGAGGAAATCTCAACCCTTGCTTCGGTGGACTTCGAGAGCCAACCTTAGGAGGGACTTATACTTCATCCCAATTCATACCAGTAGCAGGTAATCGAGTTACAGCATCAGGGAGAGTCACAGCAGTGCAGGGACTACGTAGTCACAATTAGAGGCACTCTAGGTAGTTGTGGAGATAAGGGAGTTTGAGGAGGAAATTCAGTGGGAAGGCTTGGGATGCCTTCTAACAAGGTTTGCAGACATTTTTGGGGAATTCAACAACAAAATCTTCAGGTGGGTCAATTTACCGAGTAGGAGAGCCAATCAAGCCCAAGAGGGTCGAAATTATGGGGGTCAAGCTTTGGCCAAACCCTTCGTGGGTTATTTTGGGTTTCTTGAGTAGAGGTTGGGATTAATTTCTCAGAGTTTTCTGAGCAGAGGGAAAGGCTCTAACAACAGATCATTTCAGGCAGCAACACCTTTCTAGGCATTTGCAGCTTAGCTCTTGGGCAGAATTAGCAGCAGATTGGAGGAGGGTATTCCATTGTTCATTTTGGGCTTTTTCTAGCTTGCCTAGAGAAAACCTAGGTGCACACATTCCAGCACCTTCTTGTACACCTCTTTCCATTTAATAAAATGAGTAGACATCGCAATTTGGATGCCAATTTCATGGTCTAATGGTTTGTTTTAATTTCATGATGTGTTTGTCTATTTTTCTTTGCATATTTATTGTTATTTTTCTTTAGGGATATTACAGTGGTATCAGAGCTCATAGACTTGGCACAACCTATGGGAGCAACGCAGTCTATGACATTGGAGGATAGGCAGAATGTGACATACTAGAGGCAGAGGTATAGAAGCAAGGAATGAAAGTTAGAGATCACCCCTGATCTTGTGACTACAGAGCCGGAGGTAGGAGAAACCAACATAGGGGACAATGAAGGAGACAAAAGGGAGGAGGAGGAGTTTTCCCAACTCCTACTGAAGGCAGTGCAGGATTTGTCTTGAAACATTGAAGGAATGAGCTTGTGAAATGGAAATGGCAACAAGGGTAAGGGAGTCAAAGGGGATTTCCACTATGGAGAAGGATCTGGCACCTCACATCACCATGCATCTCTCCATGTCAACATGTCATTAATTCATAATACACCCCCTAGATCCACCATTCCTACATTCCTACAATCTGGAGCAAGTGGGCAGCCAGAGCAGGAGGAGGCACCTTATGGGGACTATTTCTTGGAGTATCGGTCTTATGGGTCTGATTTTGGGAGGGCCATCACTTTCAAAGATTTTTGTCAATTGAAGGGAAACAACAAGCCCAAGAGACAGAATGGAGGAGGTTACATGTAGGGGACAGATTTGCAACACACTGTGGGGAGGTTATTTCTCCCAACCTTTGATGGATCCTCCAAGAGCTTGGCTAAGGCATGGATCAAAAAGTTGGATGTTTATTTCCAGCTGAACCAAATGACAGAAGGAGAGGCAATCAAGATTGCCACGTTACATCTGGAAGGGGAAGCCCGTGACTAGTGGTTCCACAGATTGACACGTTGGGACATGAGGGAGTGACTGCCTATGATGATTTCACCAGGAGGGTGTTGGATTGGTTTGAGAAGAAGGATCCAGAGTAGTATTTCGGGGAGTTGACAAGGCTCAAGTAGACCAGGAGTGCAGAAACCTACATCTCAGAGCTTTTGTAATTTTTTGTGATGGTGCCTGACTTGTCAAAGTCTAGGAGGATTTTCAAGTTTTTGGATGGGCTAGCAGAGCCATTGCGCAGGTTAGTAAGGTCCAACAAGCCCACTACATTACAGGATGTAGTTGGGAGAGCCCTAGATTTACAAGATTCCCTACCCAAGGAAAGGGCACCATTACCCCATAGACAGGGTTTCCAGCAAAGGGGGGAGGACATTAGAGCTCCACCATTGAGAGCTAATCAGGGGCATGGGCAGCTGGATGATGAGACTCGGAGAGACCTAAGGAGGAGGAAGTTGTGATTCACTTGTCAAGATTCATGGGCACCAAGCCATAGGTTTGCAACAAGAGAGGCCCACTATATTGATGTCTTCTCTGACAGTGATGCAGAGGATGAGACCTATTTTGAGATGGGTGGAGAGGAAAACGCAACACCGAAGGGGTGAGGACCACCACCATAACCACCACTAGCAGGGGGAGTTTCCTTCGCTCCTACTGGAGGGGTCCTTGCATCACTGCGTGGGATACCTAAATTCTTGACTATGAGGATCACAGGCATTGTTCAGGGGCAGCGTGTCTCAGTTCTGGTGGACAGTGGGGCTACCCACAATTTCATTGATGCTCAATTGGTTTCAGAGGAGGGGCATCACAACTGAGGAGTTTGAGGGATTCTCGGTTCTTGTGCCTGGGGATAAGACCATGTAGTGCACTCGTTATGTACCAGCCTTGACAGTGACCATGGGTAACTACTCTATGATAGATCACTTCTTTGTGGTGGATGTATCGGACACCAAAATAGTGTTGGGAATACAGTGGCTCTATATGCTTGGCAGAGTCACAACAGACTGGAGGAAGTTGGAGATGGAATTTGTAGGGCCAGATGGAAAAATGGTGTTCCTTCAAGGGATGCACTCCTACCCACCATAGATTGTTTCGTCCCACAGGATGGAAGTTGACTTGAGACATGGAGACATTGAGTGGGTTATGGAGTTGAGGATCTCAGAGGCTGAGAGAAGCCCAAGCCACCACATCTAGAGATACAGGTTATTCTTGACAAGTATCCAGTGGTGTTTGGGGACATACCACTGAGACAACCACCTGATCGGGGGTTTGATCACACTATCAATTTGGGGCCAGGGGTGCAGGTCATCATCACCACCCCTTATCGACATGCCAAGGCTTATCAAGATGATATCGAGAGGGCCATCCATGAGTTGTTGGCACTCAGGAAAATCAGGCCCAACTATAGCCCTTTTGCTTCATCAATTGTGTTGGTGAAGAAGAAGGACGGTTCCTTACAGATATGCATTGATTACAGGTCCCTCAACAAGAAGACAATGAAGAACCGCTATCCCATTCCTCATATAAATGAGTTGAGGGTAGCTAAGTTCTTCACAAAGATTTATCTACGGTTGAGGTAACCATCAAATCCGGGTAAGGGGCAAAAATGTCTCGAAGACGGCGTTTCGGTGCCATTATGGGCACTTTGAGTTCTTGGTTATGCCCTTCGGGCTGACCAACGCACCTGCGACATTCCAGTCATGCATGAACCACGTGTTTCGTGGGTAGTTGTGGAAGTTTGTGCTGGTGTTCTTTGACGACATACTGATTTGCAATCAGAAGTGGGAAGTGAATTTGCAGCACCTTGAAACAGTATTGCACATTCTGGAGGAGCAACAATTCTATGCCAAGTTGTCCAAGTGTGAGTTTGGGATAACCGAGATGCTCTACCTAGGGTACATCATTGGGGAGGATGGTGTCAGAGTGCATGAGGAGATTATTAGAGCTATCCGGGATTGGCCAAAGTCGCTGAATGTGACCGAGCTGAGGGGGTTCATGGGCATTTTCACTTATTATAGGAAGTTCGTGAAGGGCTTCTCCCAGTTGGCTTCACCCCTGACAAACTTGACAAAGAAGGGGGATTTTAAGTGCACCACTACAGTGCATGAGGCATTTTACCGCCTCAAGGAGGTCATGAGTGGTTTTCCATTGTTAACACTTCTTGACTTCACTCAACCTTTTATGTTGGAGTGCGATGCATCAGGAGTGGGTGTGGGGGTTGTACTGATGCAGGGAGGGCACCTCATAGTGTTTGAGAGTAGAAATCTACTGCCCCATGAGCTACTTTAATACATCTATGATAAGGAGATGTTGGACATCATGCATGCGTTGACCAAGTTCAGGCAGCATTTGGTGGGGAACAGGTCCAAGGTCAAGACCAATCACAACAACCTCGGGTTCTTTTTGGAGCAGAAAAAGCTACAGGAGAGGCAGCAGAAGTGGGCGAGAAAAATACAAGCATATGACTTTGACATTGAGTATGTCAAAGGGAATCACAACGTAGTGGCTGATGTGTTGTTTAGGAGACCAGCCACTTTGTCCTTGATGAGCATTTCCCTAGACTGGAGGGCGAAGTTACTAGTTGAGTACTCCAAGGACAAGTTTGCATGTGAATTCCTTGATGGGTTGGTGACAGATGATTGGTATCGGGTGATGAATGAGGTGATCTACTACCGAGACCATATTTACTTGGTACCCAACTCCCTGTTGAGGGAGAAGATTCTACAGGTTGCTTATGATTCACCATTAGTAGGGCATCAGGGATTCACAAAGACATATCGGACCATCAGGGAGCGCTTTGCGTGGAAGGGCCTCAAGGATGATATTTTGAGGCATATCCAGGAGTGTGACACATGCCAGCAAAACAAGGGAGAGCATACACACCTCGTGGTCCTAATGCAGTCACTTCCCATTCTGGAGGGGAAATGGGAAAGCATATCGATGGATTTTATTATTGGGCTTCCCATAGTACTGGGCAAAGATTGCATCTATGTTGTGTTGGATCGCTTGATGAAGTACGCTCACTTCTTCACCATTCCAGCCCGATAGTCGTCCTCACAGGTGGCTGAGTTGTTTTTCAAGGAGGTGTTTCGACTACATGGTCTCTTGAAGACCATCGTCAATGACTGAGGCAACAGGTTCATGGGTGGGTTTTGGAAGGAGTTATTTCGGTTGGTGGGTACTGAGCTCACACCGAGTATCAGTTACCACCCTCAGATAGACGGACAGACAGAGATAGTTAACAAGTGGTTGGAGGTCTACTTGCGTAACTATATGACAGGGTAGCAGAGTCCATGGATACGGTGGCTACACTTGGGTGAATATTGCTACCAGACTACGCATCACATGTCTATAGGTATGTCATCATTTTGAGCTCTATATGGTTATGATGTGTTATCTTTTGCTAATGTTATATTTGGAGACAGCAAGGCCCTAAGGGCCAAGGACTGGATATAGGAGAGCCAAGATATATTGAGGGCTCTGAAGAACAACCTACAAATGGCCCAAAATTAGCAAAATATTTATGTAGACAGGGGCAGAGTTGAGAGGAAATCCGAAGTTGGGGGCTTGGTATTCTTGAGGCTCCAGCCGTACAGATAGTCTATGCTCAAGCAGAAGGGAGCCAAGAAGATCAAATCCCGCTTTTATGGGCTTTATCATGTCACTCGATGTTATGAAACTAGCTCACAAAAATATAGAAAAGATAGATAAACACCTTTAAAATAAGCCTCGTCAAGGGGAAAACCTCCTTTACATTACACAAATGAATAATTCTTGGATGATACAAATGACAAAACCTCCTTTCTATATATAAGATTCTAAGGGGTCACAATATAACCAAAGTCGACCTAACAATAATAATATAAGGGCACAAAATAACAATAGTGGGCTTCTATGGGGCACAATAATAACAATATGGGGACAATAGGGGCACAACAAAAAAAATAAGGGATACAATGACAATAGTAATGGGGGAATCACTAGTATTATAAGGACCTAACATGACCCTCTCCTTCAAAAAAGTGTTGTCCTCATCGCTTGAGTAGTTATGGATGCTTCTGTATAAAATTATCGTCCTCCCATGTGGAATCTTCAACGGGTAAGTTCTTACACTTTATGAGACACTTTGAAATTGATCGATTTCGTAGTTGTCGAGTTCTTGTTTCTTTGACTGATTCAGGTTCCAAAATTATTTTTCCTTCCTCATCAAGTTCTGGCAATATTGTTTGAACTTTGGGCTTGTCACCTATAACCTTCTTTAAGCATGAAACATGGAAAACTTGGTGCACTTGGGAAGTTGTAGGAAGCTCTAATTTGTATGCCATAGTACCTATCTTTTGCAACACCTTGTGCGTACCATAATACTTTGGTGATAATTTATTATACTTATTAGCTTGCTTGAGGGACATTTGTTTATATGGTTGTAGCCGTAGGAATACCCAATCACCTACATCAAAACTTCTTTCGCTGCGATGTTGATCTGCCTACTGTTTCATTCTATTCTGCACCAAGGTGAGATTATCCTTTAAGAGTTGGAGAACTTGTTGTTGATGCTCGATGTGATCTTCCACTGCTTGAACCCAATAATTTTCTCTTAAATATGATGTGATGTGATTCATGTGGCAAGTTGCTCCTGAATCAAGCAACCAATCATTTTTCGAAGAAGCAAGTGAAGCATTAAATAAGTCTTCATTTACTCCAATATTACATTGTGCCACAACATAATGAGTGGATTCAGGTGCTTTACCTTTGGGTTGGTTTCTTTGCTGCTCAATTTTGTCCCAAGGTAACTTGCATGTGGAGGAATCATGTGATCCATTTCTTTTGCAGCGTATGTAGTGCAAATCTGACTTTTCTGCTTGAGAGTGTCTGCCCCCCTGCCTATGAAATATCTTCCTCTTCCTCTTCGACCACCTCTTCCTCTGGAAGAATCTTGGGAAAGGTTATTTTCTTTATGAGCAAGGCACATACCCTCTTCAGAAGATTCATGGGCTATCTTCTTTCCAAAAGCTTTCTCTCTTTCAGCAATTTTTTTCACAAGAGAGTCAAAGGTAATATCTCTCAGATTTCGATTTGCTTGCAATGACTCAAGATAATTGGAGTAAGTAGGACAAAGTGCCTTGAGAAAAGCGATCGGAGGAATATCCAATTCAACCTTGGTGACTTTCATATCATGCATTATAGATTTTACTTCGGATGCAAGAGCAAGAGGATCATTATTTTGTAATTCAAGGGTGAAGAGTTTAATCATGAGTTGAACAACTTCAAGTGCAGAGTGTGACTCATAGAGTTCTTTCAGCTTTTGTAAGGCTTCAAATACATTTGAAAATGGAAAAATGTGTCGACTCACCTCTTCACTTGCTGATGCTGCAATCAATGCATAGGCTTTGTTGTTCTTATTTTCCCAAATGGCAAGCTCCTTGTCTGAGGTAGGCTGGACTGGTGCTTCGTCTCCTTCTCCAACACACACTCCTTTCCATAGCTCATTAAAAATGAGAGTGTGTTGGATTTTCCGCGACCATTCAGGATAATTCTCCTTTCCATTGAGAACTACTCCCACAATAGATATAATTGAATGCATATCGTTATACCAACAGCGTTCAACTTAACAACATTCAACATTCACCCGAATATCAGAGTCTAATTGTAGTTATAGTTCTTTTGTTGCTTTGTATGGCAGAGATGAACGGTGGAGATGAGCAGAAGAGATGAACGAAGGAGATGAGTGGAGGAGATGAATGGAGGAGAGTCGTCAATGGTAAGTGATCAACGATTATCGCAAGCAAAACAAGTCGGGGCGATAACCACGGCTAAAGGCAAATTTTGGGTTACAAGCAGGATTTCGGGTGGATAACAAATGGTAAGTGGTATTGAGAGTGGAGTGCCCAATTCCACTAAGCGATTGACACGTAGTGACTAGGGGAGAGAGAAAAACCACTCGTATCGGGCAGGTAACTCTCGTGCAACTAACACACCCGAAATCGCTATAAACCGTCAGATTTGGAGGTGATGACCAATGGTGGAGATTAAAAGGCACTTTTCGGGTGGGTAACTGCCATGCAAGTGGTCCCCCCCAAAATCAATGTCAGCCATCGGATCTAGAGGTTGAGATCAACGGTGGAGAACGAGCCAGATAAAGTGAAACCTTGGGAACTGTGTCCGAGCAGGTTTAATGAAGGGTATGATCACATCGCAAACATGCAGAGGTATTGAATGGGGCTAGAGATTTGCGATATGTGATTAAAATGCGGACCTGACAATATTTATATATATATAGGTTTATAACACTTGAGATCCGGCTCAAGGGAATACGAAAAAGGATATATGTGAATACGAAAAAGGATATATGGTTCTTCAATGCGAAAGGGTATATATACCATACTCAGAGCAGGAGGAAATCCAAGTCATTACAGCACCTTTGGCTTTAACTTCTAGCACTTCTCTAGCTTTAACTTCTTGAGTAACTTCGAGAATAATTGCGCCCACGATCGAGAAAATGGATTGTGGAACTCTTAATCATCAAGCTTTCTTATAGAATTTTTCATATCCCCGTAGCTTGTGTAGTCTACAACTCGCACATGTTATTTCCTTTGTGATAAACTTGAGAAAAGCATACATCAACAGCACAATGCATGTGATCCTTCAAATCTTTCCATGATGCAGAGCTAGGTAGTCCATGCACAATAACCTTGTATCCAGTACACCTATACAAACCACTCAAATGACTACCACTAGAGTAGCTACCATATGCTTCAATAGATGAAATTTCCTGGCAAGAAAGTGACAGGGTTTGCACAGAGACTAGATGGGTGATTATCTTTCAAGAGAAAACACAACAGAAGCCTTTTTGAAATTCTAAGTTTCTCTACATTTTCTAAATTATGGGCAACAACCTTTGAACATTTCACTTTGAACAAGGGAGGAACATTGATATATTCAAGATTGTTTCTAAACATGACTTCTATCTAGTATCCAAGCAAGATAATGGTAGATATTTCAAAGAAATATCTCGAATTTGTTACTCGCTTATTTCATTGATTATTTTATTGCTGACACATTTTCTGCACAAGTTCACACTTTCATTTGTTGAGTTTGACATTGGAGAAAATTACTCAAATTGGTGAAGTATTAGAGTTCTTGAAGACTTTGATACAATCTACTTCTAATGACACATTCCAAATCAGAAAAGGCTCTCTCTCAGAATTTCAGACTTGTCTATAATATGCACAAGAACAGATTGATTTTTTGCAGCGTGAATCTCAACTACAACAGGAAGAATTACAGCAGTGGAGTCATCATTCTAAACTTGTTTCTAATCAGAGGATTGAAACAGACTCCCATAAAATTCAAGACAATAATGTTACAGTTGATATAGATCCAGTGCCCAATAAAGCAGCAAAGTTACATGCAGATGCAAAAATTCAGTTTGTACTTCCCAAGTCGGTCATCAGACCTTGGGAAGAGCTTGTCCATAACAAGCATAGAACAGGTCTTGGATATGGAAAGTTCGTGTCCTTTCACATTCCAGACTACTCAAATCCCATTCAGTTTTGGAGTTCTGGATTCCTTCATGACAGTTCACCTTGAGCTTCTGCCCCTCTTCCACATCAACAGATTGTGAAATGCCAACACTGTGACCGAGATGGCCATCTGAAAGATCACTGTTTTGATCTTCATCCATGTAAGCACTATCATAAAACCAATCATTCTTCAAACAGGTGCTGCAGAAACAAACCTCCTGCAAGAACAAAGATTCATCTTGGATGGATCGCTTCTTGGCAATGGGCATCAACAACCAAGAAGATATTTCAGTCATATGTCTGAACTTGTTCTAGAGTATTGAACAATCTTGCAGTTGATTTTTCTCCATCATATAACCTTGTATCTGACATGGGGGGGAATGATAGTCATCTACAAGCTTCAAAGCCACATCAAGTGAGCCTGAGCCACAACCTGCCATACCAGATTCAAAGTTTGGCCAGAGACAAAGATGCCCCTGAGCATGCCTTCAGTTGGTGATGCCTCTTCAAAGAATTGGGGACACTACCTCTAGCAGAAGACTTCATCTTCTTGCCAATTTTGGAAGAGTTCTAGGAATTGCATTAAGCATTCCAGAGATGGTGGTAATCCTTAAACCATCACAGGTTGAGACCTCCCTTTTCAAGTTGAGGTTCTCCATTTTATGCAGTGTGAGACCTCCCTTTCATGGTTGAAGGTTTCCCTCTTCAAAACATCAGGAGCACTTCCTCTAGTAGAAGACCTGAGCTTCATGCCAGACTTGGAAGAGTTCTTGGAACTGCACTAAGCATTCCAATGTTGGCGGTCATTCTTAAACCCCCTCCCTTTATACCAACATTTCAGAGAGCACATTTAGCCTAGTGCTGCCATGTTTTTTGCACATTTTGGATTACAACTCTCTTCTTGGACTCATACATACCCTTTCGGATTAAGGGGGGGAATGTTGGACACCTAATCCTCTATGGGTTGGTGTAGAATGTGAACAACCATGAGAGTCCAAGAGACCTTGGGATGTGGAACCCAATGGTCACACAAATCTAATATAAATGTATATCATTGTCAAATAATAGATGTACTCTCCTGCTTATCTTTAATATTTTGTTGCTTCCATGTGTGTTTTTGAAAATATCCATAAATTTCCATAAATGGGGTCATTTTTGTTGCAGTATGGAAGGAAGTATTATAACACCATTCAGCCAAAGGCAACCATTTGACCCATTGTGCCTGTTTATCAGATACAAAGCAACGAAGATATCCTTCCAAACATTTGTTTACTATCTCAGTTTTCCCATCAGATTGAGGATGATAAGATGAGCTACGAGCTAACTGAGTCCCAAGACAAGAAAATAATTCTGTCCAAAAATTTCTAGTGAAAATGGGATCTTTGTCGCTTACAATAATCTTTGGGTTTCCATGTAGCTTTTGAATTGTTTCCATAAATGCAATAGAAAATGTACTCGCTTTAAATGGATGAGATAATGCACAAAAGTGTGCATACTTGGTAAGTCTGTCAACTACCACCATGATAACACTATTTCCTTCGGACTTGGGTAAACCTGAGATAAAATCCATTGAAAACTCCTCCCAACGTTGGCTTGGAATGGAAAAAGGTCGTAATAGACCTGGGGTCTTAACTATTTCAACTTTATTTTGTTGGCAAACCAAACATTCCGCCACAAACTTTTGAATATCCGATTTAAGGCCATCCCAAAAAAAATTCTTCTTAACCCTGTGGTAGGTTTTTAGAAATCCTGAGTGCCCTCCTAAGGGAGAGGTGTGTAATTCCCTAAGAATATTTTGTTTGAGTTGGGAATTCTTACTTAGGCATAACCGATCCTTGTACCACAACGAATCATTTTTCCTGTTGAATGTATCGGATGTACTGCGATCTTGTTGTATCTTTTGAGTGAGTGCCCACACTTCCTCGTCATTCCTCCATTCATCCCTTGCTTCATTTATCTAATCTAGTTGGATAATAGAAATGGCACAAAGAAATGCTTCCACATCCTCATCCTTTCTTGAGAGTGTATCTGCCAAAACATTTTGCTTCCCTTTTTTGTAGATGATTTCAAAGTCATAGCCCAACATCTTTGTGACCCATTTTTGTTGCGCTTTTGAAGATAATATTTGTTCCAAAAAGTATTTTAGACTATCATGATCTATTTTTACCTTGAAGTGTCTTCCCATTAGGTAATGTCACCATTTCTTAAGTGCATGTATTATTTCCAACATTTCCTTCTCATAAATAGCTTTGTGTAAATACTTTCCTTTGTTTGGACGACTTTCGAAAGAAATGGGTCCTTTTTCTTACATTAAAACAACACCAATTCCATTTCCTGAGGCATCACATTCCACAATAAAGGTTTTTGTGAAGTCCGGTGTAGCTAACACTGGTGCTTGGCACATTGCCTCTTTAAGATGTTCAAAGGCCTTCGTTGCTTCTGCAGTCCATGAAAATGCATCTTTCTTCAATAATGTTGTTATAGGTGTTACTATTCTCCCATAATTCTTAACAAACTTGCGATAATACCCGTTCAACCTGAGAAATCCTTGTATATGCTTTATGGATGTGGATATTTTCCATTCCTTAATGGTTTTAATTTTGCTAGGGTCTACCTTAACACCTTCATGAGATACAATATCACCTAGATATTCCACCTCTTGTACTCCAAAGAAAAATTTGGATATTTTTGCATATAATTGTTTCTCCTCCAATAGTTTGAGCACCATGTCAACATGTTGGACACGATCCTTCCAAGACTTGTTGTAGATTAGTATATCATCAAACCTTGAAATGTAGAAGGTGCATTAGTAAGGCCAAATGGCATGATCAAAAATTCATAATGACCCTCATGAGTTCTAAATGTTATTTTTGGAATGTCTTCAGTCTTCATTTTTATTTGATGATATCTTGAACGAAGATCCAACTTGGTGAAGCAAATTGATCCATGCAATTCATCCAATAATTCATCAGTGAGAGGAATGGGAAATTTATCTTTAATAGTGATCTTGTTGAGCTCCCTATAATATGGACACATGCGCCATGATCCATCCTTCTTGTGAACCAATACTACTGGAGAAGAGAAAGAACTTTGACTAGGTTGAACTATACCAACCTCTAGCATTTCTGAAACCATACGTTCAATTTCACTCTTTTGGACATAGGGATATCTGTAAGGATTGATGTTTGGGGGGACACTCCCTCGAATCAATTTGATAGCATGATCATGATCACGAATAGGTGGGAGGTGTTTAGGAGTCTCAAATACCTTGGAATGATTGTCCAAGATTTTTTGGAGATCTGGAGAAATGGATGATTTTGATGTGGGAAACTCTAGTGAACATAATTGTGCAATTATGCCTCATTGTTCTTTCTTTAGAAGCTTTGTCATTCCATTAGAGCTGATTATCTTTCCTGGTTTCCCTACGATACCCCTTAATTCAATTTCCTTTCATTCTAAAGAGAATTTCATGAAACATTCATGAGAATTAAAATTTATTGTACCCAAGGATTGTAGCCATTGGACTCCTAGTACAACATCAGCACCACCCATTGGAATGGAAAGCATTGGGCTATTTAATACATATTCTCTCATGGATAGCTTGATATTATGGCACTTTCCTGAGCAATTTATGGTTCCTCCAGTTGCAACCATCACTTGACACTCTGGTGCTGGATATAGGAAGCAATTCAATTCTTTGGCTATCTTATAATGAATAAAATTATAGGTACTTCCTGAATCAATCAATACTATTACCTTTTTCTTATTGATATGCCCTTCTATCTTGATAGTTTGAGGAGTGATAATTCCAACCAATGCATTACAAGATATGGTCGGATTCATTTCTTCTTTTTCTAGTGTTTTTTCCTGGTAGATATCCTCTTCTTTTAACATTTCTTGTTCCTTTTCTTCCTCCTCTTCACAATCTATGTAAAATAATTTCTTCTCAACACACTTATGACCTTTAGTGTATTTTCTATCACAACTATAACAAAGCTTTTTTGCTCTTTTTTCTTCGAATTGTTGTGGTGTCAATCTTATAGGTTGTGGATGGCTAGGGGCAGCAACACTTCCATCTTTATGATTGTGAGTGGTAGGCTTCCTTGTTGCTATAATTTTGCTTTCCATTTTCCTTGCCAACCTGAATGCCTTCTCCAATGAATCTGGTTCCCAAAGATGAACCTCACGTTGGATGTTATCATTTAAAGTCCCTATGAAGATATCAATCCTATGCTCCTCTGGAATATCTTTTACCCTTATATTCAATTTTTGGAAGTACACAATGTGCTCCATCATTGAATCCTTTTTTTTGAGATTCATCAATTGGCTAAAAAAAGTGTTGCTTTTTGTATCCTCATAATGTGCTATCATTTCATCAATAAAAATATCCCAAGTGACAATTTGTTTACGATAGCAAAGCCATCGATACTAACAAACTAATTTGGTTCCAAATATAAAGTTGCAATGCGTACCTTTTGTGTGTTTTGCACATTATGGAGATCGAAAAATTGCTCCATCTGTAGTATCCATGTTCTGAAATCTTTGCCATCAAACTTCCTCATATCGATATTTGGAACATGGTGGTTCTCTGATCCAATGTTAGAGTCTATGAAATCATGATTAACATTTATTTTGTTCTCATCATGAGTTTCCTTTACTACCCCTTCGCCATTACTAAGCATTTCTTGTAGAAAATTTGTCAAATCTGTCTTCAAATCTTCCATGCCTATCTTCAAATCTGTCTTCAAATCTATCTTCAAATCATCCATCTTAGTTTCCACGCCATCCATCTTAGCTTCCATGTCGTCCATCTTATCTTCCACGCCATTCATCTTAGCTTCCACGCATTTCCTTAAACCATTTATCTTAGCTTCTACTTCTTTCTTTAAATCATCCATCTTAGCTTCTGTTACTTTTTATGTGAGTGACATTTGTTGTACTTGGTCTTGTAATTTTGATATATCATGTTGCATTTCTTCCTCTTCTTCATGAGTCATGCTAGAGCTTTTAGGTTTCTTACTAGGTGTTTCCATTTTCTTTCTTCGGGGCATCAATTACTGATAATAATGCTTCACTATGCCTTTTGAATTCATTCAAACTAATTTTTTAAACCAAGCTTATGCAAAAATTGAAAAAAAAACTACACACCTTTTTTTTCACTTTGTAGGAGCCTGGTATTGAATCTAATGTATTTCTATGATTTCAACTCTTCTAGTTTTGAAATCTCCGTGTTCTCTTTCCAATGCCACCAGTCTTATCAAAATTGGATTCTCTAAGAAAGATTTATGCACACTCTCCCAAGATGACCTGATTATATACCTTTTTAGAAGAGCGAACTTGTATGAAGTTCCACGTGTCCCTATTTTGACCTTTGGATTTGAAATATATATATAAGAAACTACAATTCGTCCTCTTCCTGTAACGTCTTATGAAATTTCAATCTCATGCTCAGAGAGATAGTTATGACGATTTTCCCACAGTGGCCTGTTTGGAATGTAATTCGGGGGTCTACAAAAACCCTAACTTCCTCAGACTATATCTCTGAAAATGTAGCGAGACAGGATCTGAAATTTGGAGCCGAGGTTCAGATCGATTTCTTCTCAAATGGGTTTTTTTTTAGCTTCTGAAACTTCGTAGTGAAAGAGTTATAGTGAAAATCTCATGATGACTTGTTTTAGCTTAAATTCTGGAGCTTGCAAAAACCCTAACTTCCTCAAATCATATCTCTGAAAATATAGCGAGATAAGATCTGAAATTTGGACCCGAGGTTCAGCACAATTTCTTCTCAAATGGTTTTTTTTTTTTTTCGCTTTTGAAACATTGCAGAAAAAAAAAAGTTATAGTGAAAATTCCACGATGACCTATTTGGAGCAGCGAAATGCTAGAATCCAAAGCTCTGATACCAAATGTTATGAAACCAACTCACAAAAAGATAGAAAAGATAGATCAATGTCTTAGAAATAAGCCTCTTCATGGGGGCAACCTCCTTTACATTACACAAATGAAAAATTCTTAGATGATTCAAATGACAAAACCTCCTTTCTATATATAGGAGTCTAAGGGGACACAATATAACCAAGCCGACCTAACAATAATAATATAAATACACAAAAATAACAATAGTGGGACTCTATGGGGCACAATAATAACAATATGGGGACAATAGGGGCACAACAATAACAATAAGGATACAATGACAATAGTAATGGGGGAATCACTAGTATTATATGGACCTAACAGTTTGACTACATCAACTCTTTACTAGAGTTACAATATAGACTCTTCTAGAGTATTTTACATAAAAAACATATGGATATCCCCTCTACCATGAGAAACGGGGGTTGGCGTGACATCCTCCCTAACTATAGGTGTGAAAACAAGAAGGTCAACTTATGGGTGGCATAACTTTTGCATACATACTCTAATTGACACACTTCTTGCACTTTTGGAAAGATCTTTGTGTGTAGAACAACATGAAAAGGTTCAGATTGAGAGCAACAAATTTTTAACCCCAAAAAATTTCATTTTATGCCTCAAAACACTCCTATAAGATTTTAGGCCCAATTTTTCCAAACTGGGTCCTACCGATAAAAACAGTCCTGTGAGCTGATTCCTCCAATTTTTCCACCCCAAATGCATTAAGATGGACGAAAAACATTATAATGACCCAATCTAGATCAATTACCCCCCTTGAAGAATACTGTAATTATTGATTTATTATTATTTTTAAGGTACAATGTTGATAACATTGTTAGTTTGAATATTTTAACTATATAGATGTCATCAATTTTTTGACAAGATCTTATATTCTTATATATATATATAAACTTTAAATCTCAATCTTTGTTTTTTAAGATCTTGATGAACTACGCTAATTTTGTTTCCCTAGAAACAAAGTAAGGCATTCTAAGAATATTTAGAGATATACTTATTTTAATTATTAATGGAAAATTAAACTACATAAAAAAATTGATGATATGAAAGATGCTAATTATACCCATATTCAAGGTTTTCAAAATTCATTGTAAAATATACATTACACCACATAATGTCATATGTTTATTATACTCAATCTATGAAATTTGTAAGAAACCATGTCAGAGTCTTCTCTTCTCCTCTATAAACACGTGTTCTAATTCTATTGGTTATCGTTGTTATAAAAATTCTTCATGCTTGATTACATAGTCACATGTCATACATTCCTTGTATAGAAGATTATATGAAATCAATTTTGCACTGAAACTTACATTCTTAAATTTTGCAAACTTGCACAGTGTTTATAAAGTCATTTATAAGAAAGGATGCACATATATGACTAGTACGAATTAAGGAAGGTTGGTTGAATGCACATATATCACTGGTACCAATTAAGTGTTAGGATATTCTGACACATAGGAAATAGTTAAGTATAACTTGGTTTAGTGTAGAGTTAGATAAAGTGTGTTTCTTTACTATGTACTTTTATAACTTACAATCCGACAGTCATGATATGTTCTAGACATGAAGTGATCCGACAATTTATTCTCTCCTCGATATTATCGACACTTGATCTATGGCTTAACACCCGGTTGGCCCATTATCTCTATTTAAAGAGTATGGAGGGTCATTTGTAGGGTAACCATTCATGAGAGAAGCTTATGTAAATTTTCATTCTTTTATTAATAAATTGCCTGAAGTGGTTGCATTGGCTCAGGCCATGGACTGTTTCCCTCTTTGAGGGTTTTAACGACGTCAAGAATACTGGTGTATTCATATGTGATCTTTTTGTGAGTGGTGTCCTTTGGTGTTCTGTCTGAGGAACTTACCCTATAAATTCCTACATTAAAGAAGCTTGGTTGGAGAAAACATCATATAAAAAGCCAAAGATATCAACATTGCTTGGTACCCACATACAAATTCATCATTTGGGATATTTAAATACATTGTTTATATAGTAAATACGTGCATGCTTGGATATGCTCCATTGGATATTAATCTCTACTACAATAAACTGGATAATAATCTCCACTATGATCAATTTGTATTAGCAAAGGAAATAGTCAATTTATGATAATATCCACTATGATCAATTTATGATAATATCCATGTTAATGATGGCAAGCAATTAAGCCCTAGTGAAATCATTCATCATTAATGTTAACGAGTAGGGAAATCTTAATAAGATCACTTTGCATTCATGTAAACACGCAAGGAAATATTTTTCAAATCATTCAATTCACAAAAAAAAAGTGTTTCAGTACCCCTTATTATTTAAATATGCTAAAATTGGTTAGGATATATGCTTATGGGGCTTTTCATTTTCCTTGCTTTCACGTTTAAGGTAGGGAACATTATACATCTTCAACGATTTTATGAAATATCTTCCAGCACTAGTGTTTCCATTTATTTGGAGATTATTAGTTTCATTTTTCATGAAATTTTAACCTTGAGTCAAATCTACAAAGTCAATCCTAGCTACATGTAACATAGACTTCAATGCTAAGTTATTAAAAATTAATTGGTAATCATTTTACATTTTTTTTCATTGAATATAATCTTACTAAGACCATTTCCATGAGATAAAAAAATTTGCTTCTTGAAAGGTTAACTATTTTCTATATATAAAGTTAACAACATGATGAGAACTCTTTAAAAGTCTCATTTCCTAAATTCTATACCTAATGGATGTTTTAACCCTCATTTCAAAAAGTGACGTTATTAGTAATACCCATGTTATTAGTAATACCCATTTTTTGCACTTGAATTGTGACTTCTTTGAAATTGCAGTGTTGGAAATACACACCATTGTGAAAAATTAGTCCCTCAAATACAAAATGATGCTACCAATAACATAAATTTTATTTTTGAAATTGAAATAATGGTCTTGGTACTTGTCCATTGCACATAAAAATGTTAAAGTCGTTCCCCTAAAATGAAAGATTTTTTTTTTAATAACTTTTTCCTAATTACATAATTTGATCGAAAAACGAAAAAGAAAAAAAACAAACAAAAACCAACCTTTATAAACAAATTATTTAAAAAATCCACTTTATTTTAAAACTTTTGTATATGAATTTTAAAAATAAATGAAGATAACACTAAAATTATAGTTAATTCATTTTTTTAATTAAAATTCAATTATTTTATTAAAATAAATATATATGTAAAAGGAAAAAATTATATTTTTTATGTCATAAAAATAGATAAACCAAAATTTTAGATTTCTGATTTGTTTAAAAATATAACTAAAGAAAAACTAATAATATAAACCCAAAAAAAAATAAAAAAATTAAATAAATACAAATAGGGGAATCCTAATACTAAAATTAAAATTTTAAAAATAATTAAAACACATATTAAAAAGGAAAAAAAAAAAAAAAAAAAAAAAAAATATTAAAAAAAACACATATTGAAAGGAGAAAAATTCAAAATAATAAATAATTAGTTAGTTGTTTATGCTATATTAATTTGTATTGTGTTACATCATATCAATCTTGTGAAGCATTTTTTAAAAACCTTGAAAGCCCCTTGATGGGGAAGAGATCAAGATGCAAGAGGGGTTACGTGGTGATGAGCCCACCACCCTGCCCACTTGAGGTGCATTAAATCGTAGGGGTGGGACTCATCCCATAGTATGCATTGACATGCATCCACACAAATAGCATTAAATAGTGTAGGATGGTCAATTAAATGCACATCAATCTCAGCCTTTAACAATGGAGGTTGGGGAAAACGTGAGGTCGTATCAACCTCCCTACTACTAGGCTCTTAATTCAATCGTTGTGTTGAGTTTCCATGGTTTTCCTTTCCTCCAGAATTTGAGTACAATGGTTTTGAGTGGATGTTACTCAAAACCAGAGAAGTGGTGGAGGGATGGTATTTTAGTTTGGAAAAAATAGAATCCACTATTGGAATAATGTCATGGTGGTCTATGCTCTGGTGTTGCTCTGGTGTGGCGAGTGGGTTGAGTGTCTATCATTGTTAGGAGAGTTGTGGGTCATAATTCTCAAATGGAATTTGATAATTGGAGGAGGTTGAATAAGCCCAGATGACGAGTGAATAATTGGTTGGGGTTATAGAGTATGTTTGTGGAAGTTGGTGCAAGCTTCTAATTATCGATGCTGACTTGGGAGCCGAGGTTTTGAATCCTCTAGCCTTTCTTATGTTGTTTCATATTTCCTTTGGTCATAATCCTTGTCTTTATATGTTTGTTTATAGTCAGAGAGCCTCTGTACAGTTTGGATCTTGGGTCTTGCCTAGATTGGGCGAGAATTATATGGTAAATCTAATGCAGTGGTTGAGGTTTCTCATGACAAGTATGTATTCACGGGTCAATATTCTATCACCCATCTAGCCTTATTAAGTATTGAGTAAAATTCATAGGTTTGGTATCTTGGTAGGTCTATGGTTGTGTTTTTGGT